>VNJU01007028.1:0-14816 GCA_008042675.1 Drosophila seguyi | reverse complement strand
ACGCACACACACCGGTAGAGAGACAAAATTGTGTGCCTCAAAAAGCTGGCATATTATAGCGTTGTTTAAGACACATTTAAATACATTTATAAGAACAAATTTCAAAAGGAACTTGTTCTCGGAATTAAAATATTCTTGCTTGAGAGGCAATTAGAAAATTTTATTAGATATTATTTGGTTTAAAAAAATGTTAAAGTATTTATAAGTATTTATTTAGTTATTACCAAAAAAAGGCAGGACTTTCCATATTTAAACCCTAATCACGTGCACAACATTTTATAAATGTACAGATAGCTTTTAGCTAAATGCACATTTGATGTTTCATCAATTTGTATTTAAAAGCAAATTTGACAGCGCTGCCGCAATGACACGACAGCGGAATTCAGTGCCCCCTTTCCAGCCATATTGGTACGTTTTTTAGCCTCCTTTTGACACCTTATATTCCACCCAGTTCATATATTACAAGTTGAAATTGATTTTGTGGAAATTAATTTCATGTAAGTGCCATTAAATTTCCCACCGAGAAGCCTCTTGTTCTTTGGCTCTCTGCTTATGCAGACAAGTTCTAACAATATTCCATCTTCATCCAATTTAAGCACCTTCCTGTTTGCACTTCATTTTCATATTTAAGTTCGTTTATTATGCGAATGTAATTAATTATAAAGTTAAGCGAGCATAAATTTAATATTGGCATCGCGCTGATTGCGAATTCCCTGTGGAAGCTGGAGGCCAGTAGAGGGTTAATCACGAAGCCACGAAGTCTTTTTGGGGGTCGGGTAGACACACATTTGATGGCTGGATGTCTGCCGGCCGATTATCCGATGTTTGTCACTTGCGTAAATCAAGCGACTGTCAAGCGCATCCAGATCAAATTGTTTCAATCGAGCGATAAATCAATCGCCTGAACCCCCTGCCAACTCGGTAATTGTCAGATTTATAGACTACACAGGGAGAAAGGAAAGGGATTTCTTGGTTATTAGTTTGCCAATTTTATGAGAGCAACCTCTGACGTTCTCCCTGGAGAATCATGAATACGTAATTTCGCTGATATTAGCCGTTTCCACGGCTAGTTTGACTCTGAAAGCCAGCATCTGGTGCAGCCACAAATCTCAAATGCAAAGAAACATTTCAAACTGAGCGTGGCACACTTTTCGGGTCCAAAGTCCCAGTAAGCACCCGCCGGAACCTTGCTCCGAAGTCCAAAATCAAAATCCGAGAGCCAAGCAGAAGGCAAATCAGCTGAACCCAACCCGGTTTAGACCCGGCAGTTGCCAGTTCGCATCGCGTAAATTATGCAACATGCTTTTAAGGCACTGCCAGGCAGCCAGCGCGAAAGGCAACGCAGGGAAATTACTGCACAGAACGAGCAGCGAACAAATCAGCAGATTTTCACCTAGAAGAAGAAGCCAAACTCAATCGCGCTTGGATTGCGAAACAACAAGGATACAATAAAAAACGTGCTGAGCAAAAACAGGAGGAAATGTGAGACCGCAAAGGGAACAACAAAAAATTGACAACAGTTGAGGGAGTTAAAACAAAGGGTTCGAATACGGCAATACCCCAGGTTAAGGCCTGATAATTAACAAAATCTATGATTAAAGAATACACGCTAAAAGCAAATTCTGCTATAATTTATTGGCTTGCAAATATGAATATATAAACTTTCTGTCTTTGGGACAACGCATCAAAAACGAAACCAATACAAATTCAAAGATAGCAACCCTTTTTTGGTCACTATTATTTAGTACTTTTTCCTACTGTTTTTTTTTTATTTTCTCTACTTTTCTTTTTTCCTACCATCTATATTTGTAGATATATCTTGGCCTCAACACATTTTCGGGGGCGTTCTGTACAAGGAGTGTGTGTGCGGTAGACTGTCAATTTTAATGGCTGGCCATGAAATTGAAATGCAAGCAATGAAAAATTCAAGCATTTCAACATGATGGACACTATGGCTCCGACAATTTATAGCTCGGCCATTTGTAACAACGCCGTGCAAGCTGCAATAACAACAACAATAATAATAATAATAATAACAGCAACAACAACAGACTGGTTGAATAGCGAAGGCCAGACCTTTGTATTCTTTTCGTTTCGCTTCGGTTTTTGTAATTAAAATGCCATTAAATTACCTTTCCCCAGTTCGGACTTCCCAGTTGCCTGCCTGGCACTGTCCCCCAATTAATTATTAAAAATTGAGGGCTTTTCTATGGCCCTAATGCCGGTTCGAAAATTGATTAAGTGATTGCCTTTCAAATGCCTTTGAGCTGCCCTTTCGTTTCTATTCTATTTCTGTAAATACTTGTTATTTAGTAAGTATAAAGAATAATAAAGTAATTTTCCAATCAATTTCGGCCAAGTGTATTATTATTTTCCATATTTATATTTTATATCTGGAAATATTTGATTCTACTATAAAATAATGTTCCAATCAATGTCGGACAGGTGAATAATTATTTTATAAATGCGGCTACATTAAATTTAGCCTTATTTTTTCAGGCCTTTCAGCCGAAATAATTTGTGAAAAGCAAATAAACGGACATTATGCAAATGCAATCGCTTGCATCAGTGGGGAAATCAAACTAAACTTCATATTTAGAATATTATTGCATAATGGCGATAGCACAGATGGGGCGTGCTTGAATCGTCGTGGCTGCGGGAATTGAGTGGATCCGGATGACATGTCGTATGCGTGATATTTTGCGCAGACGCCACCGTGACCCGTCAAATGGAATCGACCGGCTCCCTTGGCAGTTGGCAGGCTTTTGCGCCGACTTAACTCAATTTGGCCTTTGATAAGCCGCTACACGAAATTCGTTGTTATTGTTCCATCAAGCAAATTCGTTTTCAAAATCAGCATACATATACTTGCAAATAAATCGACAAGCCAAATAGAAGGTAAATTAAATTTATCTACGTCAATGGCTTGGCTCAATTGCCGTTGATAAACCCGGCAAATAGCATTCATGGCAGGCTATTTTAAGGCCATTAAAGGCAGGCCAAAGTGAATCCCTTCCTTCACTCCTTTCTTCGCCCGTTCCGCCAATTCCCCGGATCCGGATCGTTAAAGAAAAAAGGGCAGGAAGGAGAATGAACGACATTTGCAGATAAGGTTTCACTTTTTTCGTTTCGCTTTTTTTTCGGGCTCTTACAGGGCAGTCAAAAAATGTATTTTTTTGCCTCATCTCTTTTTGGCCGCTCCTTCGGTTGTTCCTCATGGCGATTTAATAAAAGTTGCGGCTGCAATAAAACGAAGGAACGGATGACATAACAAGTCCGAGGGAGACTCGGCCCGGGCCAGGGAGATGCGAAATCTGTTGCTACGGCCGTGTGCGGTCTTATCAACACACTCCACATGCCATGTCTAGGCTGGCCCTTTCGCCAATGGAATTATTACGTTTTTATGAGCCCTGACACTGACACACGGACACATAGGGAGCGCAAGGAGAATCGAGCTCCTGTCCTTGACGCGTGCCATAAGACAATGGCATATTTCACAACATTGTCAGTGGCTCCACTTCCAGTTTTAGTTTGGACCCCGCCGAGTCTCGGCTCCTGCCGAATGGAAATATGGCTAAATAAATCATTTTATTGCAATACAATTTCAGCTCTCTGTCTTTTTCTCTCATACCGTCAGCGGATGTTTATCACGCGCTGTTCACTGAAAGAAAATACATTACATTTTAATGATTAAACTATTTTGAGAAAGTTGCATCCCTTCTTTAAATATTAATTAAGCCTTTAACATTATTAATATTTAATATTTAAAATTATTAAAAATTTGGACCTCACAAAAGTATTTGAATACTTATAATTACCTTTTTAAGGGGTTTAAAATGCCAAGTGATTTCTGCAGTATACGTTTATTTCCAAGCACATCTTTTTAAAACTCTTGAAAAAAGATCCTCGTTCTTACTTAAAATATTATTCCTTTGTATTTTCTCCCAGTGCAGTTAGAGCCGAACTCCCTTTTCCATATTGCCAAAGCATTTTATGCGGCCATTGGGAGGCCAAACATACACAAACACACCCGTAACACGTTACTTCAATATTAATAAGACCGTGTGGAGGCTGTCAATATGACACGGCGCCAGACTGCTGCCACCGGAAGTTGTCCAACGGAAAGCGGAAGAGTCGTGGCCCCCAGCCCCACCCAGAGCCCGGATCGTATAACATTGAGGTGGGGAGCATGGCTCATTTTTTATTATCGCCCAATCCAATCTCGGTTGTGCTGTGGCGCTCCTTGTGTTTGCCGGGATGCGCAATTGGTTCTCGAGCTGCCGCCACCGGAAGCAACAAGGCAACACTTCGGGAATGAAAGATTGACGGGCTTTGGGCCAGTGGGAGGGTGGGTTGGCTGGTTGGTTATTGGCCACTTGGGGGGATTGGCCTAAGCCAGATTTGTGGACAGTAATTAATACTTTTACGGCTTCAGCGACGGACGGATTTAATTTAATTATTAATTAGCAAGGCCGGGGCCACGTGACGCGATTGGGCCACTACTGAGCGACCGGGCTTATTATGGCGATTAAGCCGAAAGCAAATTCAATTTAATTGCGCCAAAGTCGAGGAGCGCTTGTTTAATTTTGCCCTCTATTATTTGCCTTTGAATGGCAAACAAAGCCAGGGAAAGAGAGAAACGACCAAGATCAAAGTCAATTCACTGCTCCTGACCTGTCCTCACCTTCTTTGCGCCGAAGTTTCCCCAGTTTCCCACTGAGAGTTGCCGCAAAACTTTGTCCTTTTCCTGCCGGTGTCGCACCTTGAGCGTGTTTCAACTCTTTCGCCTGCACTTCCTGCACCTTCCTGCTGGGTTGCTCAAATATTCATAATTGAAGTTTATTGTTTACCCTCGAATGTGTGCCGCCACGCCCACACGGCCCTACGCCCTCTCTTTTGGGGCCATTGGTGCCGCTTTGATTGTTTTGTGGCCCGGAGACCGTCGATAAGTTGGCCTGCAGAAAGTTCAGGAAACTTTTCAGTTTTTCCCCCTTTGTTTCGTCTTTTTCCGTATCAAGCACTGTGAAAACTTTGATTGGCGAACAAAATGGCACAAGTGATTGGACATGTGCTTCATTTATTATAGCGTATGCCTGACCTAGTGCTCTCTTGTTTAGTTTAAAAGTTATCAGCACTCTGCAATTAACTCGGGGAAATACAAATGTTTTGAGAGCTTTAAAAATTAGTTTTTAGACATATTTCCCATAAGAATGGATGTTGTCTTGCCTTGACTGAGTTAAATTACTTAACCCTCTACCATATCCTTAAGATAACTTGTACCAAGTGCAGTTGCAATTATTGCTCAGTGGCAACCATGCAACAACATCACATCACCATCGGCAAGAAAAGTTCATGTCAGTTTTTTCTCCATAGCAAAAGGTCACGTGCTTCCCATTTCCTTTTCCCGAGTGTTCTTGACCGATTTTTGATAAATTGCTTTTGCCTTTGAGCAGCGAAACGGAATGGACTGGGTCGTGGGCGTCTCAAGAACCCATCCCGTTGGTAGTCCCAACGTTTACGGCTCCCACTTGAGCGAGCTATTAAATATAATTGCGAGCAATTTGTACGATCTACTTAGGATATCATTTTTAATGCGACAACCCAGCCCGAGAGGCTCCCCCCTCATTGCATTGCTAATTGCTTGGCGGCCGAGGTAAACATGAAAGGAGCAATAAGCACGAAACAATGGACTTTTTGAAATTCAAATTACCATTTTGAGTGAATCAAATAGGGGCGAAAAGGAGTGCGGCGACAAAAAGTGCTGAGTGGCGTAGGGCGAGGCGGCTAAATTGTTTTTGATGCCACCGCTGGCGCTGCAGATGGTCAACAGAGCTCATCGCAGGCCAAATACCGGCAGGAAAAACACCAGGGCTGGAATATACATCTAGCTAAAATTCCGACCAGATTTGCATAACACGTTCCACATTGCGGTCCCGTAAAAAAAAAAAAATCCAAAAAAACCGATGCCGAGATTCCTGCCACCACTGTGCAGCTGTGCAGCTAGATTCATATATTTTAACGTCCACCTTTCCCTAAATCCCCATCTGCCGCCGCTGTCTGCGGTGACACATAAAACTCTGGCGAGAGCAGAAGGCTTAAATGTTCTGACCTCGACCTGCTGCTACCCAGCAGCTGAGAAAGTGAGATTATACATATAACACTTCCTTAACTAAGAGTTTATTAGTATTTGATATCACCTTTTATATAAATTTATTTTTTTAATTACAGTTTTTCGATTGGAACTCTACTGATCAGTGATCACGGAGTACTATTTTTTTTATCACAAAGCGTTGCTATATATATATTAATATTCAAAACTATTACTTAAGAGACAGGTGATCATGAGTTTTCAGGAAACGTTTATATTCATTAGGAATTTTCCTTTGCCAGATTAGTTTTTTTAAGGATTTTGCATTTAATTAAAGTTATTCTAAATACAAGTTTAATTTTCAATTAGTATAAAATATGTAAATAATAAGGAGAAACTTACAATTAACAATAATTTACGACTAAAGGGTTATTTAACTATTCTATTTGACTTTAACTTCTATTTTTTAGCTTCTTATACAGTATTCTAAAAAATGTACTTGTTCTGTTTTACACGTGATCCTTTCCGCATGCACTCTTATATTTTTGCTTACACAATAAAAAAAGCAAGAAAAGTGCTGGAAAAACGATTTACATTTCACTTACTTGCAATGTATTAAGGCTGCTTCCTTTGGCAACCTGGTCAAAGGACTCGAGGCTGGCCAGGACCGAAAGCTAAGGAAGCAGGAACCGGGAACAAGGAGTCGGTGAGAGCGGCAAACAAAGGCAACAACAGCAAGGCAAACAAAAGTGGCTAAAAAGCAAAAGCTGCAAAAAGGCCAAAGGCGAGGCACGAACTCTCTAACGAACACAGGCTTACACAAACACACACCAGCAGTCATAGAGATACATATATACATATATGCATGAAATTTCACACCCAAAAGGGGGTGACGGTGAAGGGGTGCGGAAAAGGGGGTGGTATGATGGGTGACTCGGTGGTTTCGGGCGGTTTTTGGGGCTCTAGGGGTCTGAGGAGGTGAGCGTGCACAAGGCAGCCAGAGGAGCCGAAATGCAAATACACAAACAATGGCGGTGCGGGGGTTACTAAGCCAAGCTAAGAAGGTTTTGGTAAACAAATTTTACTGCCAACTCACACACAAACAGCCCCCATATACAAACTGGCAAATACACTCCGCAAATAGTCTATATGAACTACCCGAATGTAGTTCCAAGTAATTAAGTTTTAATGACTTTGCTTAAGTCTATGTTCTTGGTGAAAAGAGGTATTAAAGAGGTATTTTTAGCAGGAAGAGAAGTTCTTAAAGGCAGCTAGAGCCCTTTGTGAATTTTAGTAAGGGTCGAAGGAGGCCTTTGAGATCTTGCAATTTTTTTAAACATTTACTAGAAACTTTTCAAAAAAACATACAACAATTTATCACTTTCCATGGATATTTATATTATGTATCTCTACAAATCTCGGAGTTTGTGGGGCTTTGAATTATCAAAACTGACAATAATTTTCCCATTTATAAAACTAATAATAAATTCCTCAAAAATAGAGTCCATCATGTTATCCATTTCTCCTAACTCTTTACCCCAATATTTTCCACACATCCTTACATTTTTTTGTTAAGTGCACATTTACAGTTACTGTCGTTGGCCCAGGACATTCATAGTTAAAATTTAGAGAGACAGCGCCGAGAGATTTGGCAAACAGCAACAATATTCCTGCCGCTGATGTTGCCAGACCAATGCCCCTAACCCTCGTCCCCTGTTGTCGTCCTGTTGCGTTATTCAAGGTTCACACAATCGCCAACAACAACAACAACTAAACAGTAACAATAACCACAAGAACAACAAATGCGAGGCGTGCACGTGCCAAAATTGCCAGAGAATATTTTGCATTTGTTTTTTTGCTTTTCTATTATTTGCTTTAGAGACATTTCCTAGCCGGTTTTTTTTTTTTTTTTGGGCCATTTGTTGCTGTTGGCCAACTGGGTGTTGATTAAAAAATTGTCAGGTTCTGAAAATTCATGGGCCCTTATTCTTTTTTTAGTACAGTCCTCTTAGAACAGTGTCAGAAAGGGCTATAATTCAAGGTCATGATTTTTATGTGTTAGGACAAAGGAACTATTCTTAAATGCTATAAAAGTTATTATTTTCATCTCTTTAAGTTATATATTTTAAATTTAATATTTATTTTTGCTATTAAATTATAATCTTGTGACATGCTGAAGAAAATAACATCTCCCACTGTCCTCTGGAGAAAACCTTTTGGGTTGTGACTATCAGAATCGATTGGATTCTGGCTGCCACTGTGACATTTTTGGGCCCAGAGACGAAATGTGGCCATATTTTCGGGCCGGTTTTTAGGTTTCTTGAATGCCCATTTGGGCTAATAACAAATAACTGAATGGTCCATTATACGAAATGAGTCTGAGCCATGGCCGGAAAGTGTTGAGAGCCATTGGCAATGGCCCTGACAGCGGCAGCTGCCAAATAGCGGCCGTCGATTATGTATGTTCGAGGCTCCCTCCAAATCGCATTACCGGAAATTACCCCATGCATTGCGTAATAAATTTATATGAGCTAATTGCCAGCAAAAGTTCATTAATATGGGGTGCCATGAGCATAATTTATTGGACCCATTAAATTTTGTTAGTTGTTGATTCTGGAAATATTTATATTTAAAGCCCTTGGAGATCATAAAGAGGTAGTCTGACTTGATGGCAGGTTCTAAATGATTGAATTTAAAATTATCGCATATTGAATTGTTGTTTAAGAAGAATATTAGAATAGACTTGCACTGTACCTAGTCATTTATCTTTAGTTTCTTAGAGTTAAGGCAAGACTTCAAATTTTTAACTTAACTGAAAAATCCATCACAAAATAAGGTCATATATAGGCTTTCTTAGTTTGCTTTCCCGGATTTCTTTTTTATTGATGCTATAATCTTGTTGTTTGAGCAGAGTTTTTCCACTTTTTTAAATAAATTTTAATATCCTTTTTTTCATTTCATTTTTTCTGACAAAAAATCATACTCCGGCACACATTAAGTAAATAAACCTCTAACGATTGACCGCAAATTTAATATTTCCACCACTATGATATTCATTGAACGGATATGCAGAACCAGCAGCATACGCTTCTATATATATTTAGACAAATAAGTGGCAGATTCAATGGGCTGTTATGGACAGTCCCTTGAAATGTGTGTGTATGTGCGACCGCTAATCTAATTTCATGTTTGTTCGCTTCGCTGTATTTGCAGATTTCATGACCCTAATATCAGCAATGTGAAGGCATCAACCAAACACCAAATTGGAAATATAAAAAAGCAACAAACTAGAGAAGTCTGCAGCATAAATCGGAAGCGGCGAAACAATTTGTATATAGTATATAGTATAATCAAATCCGCACATTGCCAGAATCGATTAACTTCACACACCAGCTAGGTAAAGTGGCCAACTTCCAGCCACGATGACAGCCCCGAACACTAAAAATGCATAAATAAATAAATGGAATGGCACGCAACGCAAATTCTAAAAATATCACAAATTGTTGTATCAATAAATTATTAATAACAATTTCTGCGGACAAAGAAACGAGAATAGCAGCAGGCGAAACTACAACAAAAAGTTGACAACATCAAATAAAGTTGAATATCAACGGGGTGGAAAAACCCCACGTTATTTCACAGAACAGAAAAAGCAGAAGTGGAATTTATCCAACACACAAATATTGCGAAACATTTTTCCAGTTTAGTATGCATATGCCGAGGCCACGATGGCAATAATGATAGTACCCCTCCCCGGTAGTTTCCACATATCCACCCAAAAAACCACACCCACACCCACACCTACACCCAAAGCCGAAAGCAATACCTCCTCCCCCACCCTAGATGCCGCTGTAAATATTCGAGAGACTTTTTTTATTGTCCTTTTCAACTTTATGTAGTATAAATTTACATTTTCTAGCCTGTAAATCCTTTATACCCACATACGATATAGTTAAATAGGTAAGGCCACGGCTATGGGGGAGGCTGTGTCATGGGCGTGGCAGATGGCTTCTCTTAGGAGTACGCTCTAAGTAGTTACACCCAAGTTCTTGGGGGACGTTTTTCAAATTGTATAGGAAATGAAAATTGCAGAATTGCATCGATTCTCGAGATTAGTTGTGCATATAAGCGGTTACATATACCTATTTATAGATACTACAAATTCTATGCCTATAATTACATATATTTACAATTGACGACCAAGCAAAAGTAAAACTTTAACTTTAGTAACAAGTAAACACACACACACTCACACGGATTACACGAAAAAACTGAACTAAAGTAGTTGGAAAATAAGACATTGGTGAGATGCGGTGAGGGGAATCCCCACGATGCCCTGTTTTATCACCCACTCACATCTCAAAGCATAGCAAATATAATATGTAAAACAAAAGCTTGTTAGTGATACTAATTTTAAACGAAAAAAAATGTAAAAGAAATCGAAACACAGACACAAAACCAAAGCTTAAACACGTTTGATAATTCTTAGTGAATCTCGAAATGTTTACATTGTTATTCAATTTCTGTTACTTAATTCTTTTTTATTAAGCGGACTTCGATTTCATCTGTATATAGGGTTCTTGGACACACACATCAGTGCTCGAAAGCTTAAGCTTCTTAAAAATACTGAAAACTGAAAAGCAAATATATCAACTAAGATGTAAACGAATGAATATATAGTGAGTTTCAAAACTACAAATAATTGAGAATGTTGTTTTTGAATGAGTTGCTGTCTAAAGGTTCTACAGTTTATCTTTTATCTGATTTTACTTTCTTTTGTAGTCACTAATAAATCCATTTAAATTTGATGCTAACATTGTTTTTGAACGTTCTTTACTTAGTGTATATCTAAATTATTAACTTTACAAATTTGTAGTTTTGAAACACGCTTTATTATTAACACAAAGACATAGACACACCTACATGCAAGCACTTTTGCTTAAGAAAACTATATATATTTTGCAGATGAAAAGAGAACAAGTTCCACGCAATTCAAACAACAAAAATATGCAGATACACTATCTATCTATCCATTTATCTAGGGTTTGGCAAGTCTTACGTAATACGGTCAAGGGTTATAGCTGTGATCTTCAATATCACTGCGATTACGTAATATATGCCCTTACCCCATCTATTATACACTCACACTTACGTTTATAAGTACACGCACATCAAAGCAAGATGCATAATATCTGAAACAATTTACCATTTAGCATTAAAGATAAACGTCTGAGCAACAAAACCAACTAACTAAGGCAAACGACTAAGCAAATGAAACCAATGAAACAACACTTAATGTAACGATGAACGAGAATCGAATCGAATCGAAATGCAACGCAGATGAAAATTGAAATGAATATGCAAATTTGGCTAACACACACACACACCACACCACACACATACATAGGCGACATTAGAAACGAGAGTTTGTAAATTGACCAAACGTTAAATAAACAAAGGCGAAAAATATAACAAAAGTATTAATACACGTACAAAGATCCATTCGAGTGTGCAATTT
Organism: Drosophila seguyi; assembly: GCA_008042675.1. NCBI lineage: Eukaryota > Metazoa > Arthropoda > Insecta > Diptera > Drosophilidae > Drosophila > Drosophila seguyi. Next base: position 3,210 of record VNJU01007028.1, on the reverse strand, counting down.
CATTGGTTTTCTGGACAGGAGTCGGAGCCAGCTCCGAATGGTGGTCGCCTATCTGGTGGTGATGCTGCGGGATGGGTGGGCCTGCTCAATCAATTGATAAACCGGAAATGGAAACAACAAATGCCAACTGCGAGTGCGGAGGCGTAAAGTGCATCGAGTGCAATTTCCATAGCCTCCATAGGGGCCAGGGCAACAACGATGCTGGCTTCTGTGCTTGTGTGCTGCAGACCAAATTACTCGAAAAATATATTTAGTTGTTGGCATGTTTTATGGATGCGTTGTAATTGAATCGGAGTGCCCAACGGGTAAGGGAGCCGAGTGGCATGAAATGGACCGAAAAGGAGTGAATGGCCACCATTGAGTATGGGCATCGGTATTTCACAGACCCAGGGGATGGCATGGCATGGTGAGAGCTCGTCTCGGGTTTGAAATTTCACTAGGTAACATAAGTGGTGATGAGGGGTATTAACCGCATGTGTATATTTTCCAGTGGCAAAATTGTACACGTCATCGGACTCTAGGTATTTTATTATGGATTCCGATAAATAAAGGTTTGTATTTCATTTAATGAGCATTGTCCTTTTTGTCCTATAAATGGGAACTCAAAAATAATAAGCTTTATTTAGCTTTCACCTATTTTTATTCTAAAAACTCTCCTTAGAACAATACGAAAAAAACGAACAAATTAATTAATTTTGAAACCTTGTTTTTTAAAATAGACTCCCTTAATTTTACCTTAAATGCTATTCAATTCTGAGTAAATCCTATAAACATAATTTGCATTATAAAAATAATAAATCAATAGACCTTAAGTCCCAGCTTAAATATACTTAAAAACTTTTAAATAATAAAAGGGTTGCTGTCTGAAACAAATCAAACTAAAACGATAAAATATTACAGCTATTAGAAGACAAAAAACCACTAATATCACACATCTTGCCGTTTTTCTTTCCTCCTTTTAAGCTAAACTCGCAAACAACAGCTGTTAAATGGTAATTAAAATTTGTGGCCAGCCAAAAAAAAAATGTACATAATGGAAGGACAAAATGGGGATCTGCAAGGAAGACTGCCTGGAAGATTAATTGAATTACATTAGTCTGCGTTTTCACATACAAAATTATGCAAACCGAATGCGTAAACCGCAGAGGACACAAAAAGAGGCGAGAGAAAAAATAAAGAAGAAATTGCTGAAAAGCGAATTAAAAACACAAATTAAAAAATGGAAAATGCGTGCAAATACCGAGCAGAATTTTCCCGACCCTTGCACGTTCCCTTATCGCGACTTGTGCAAATTTACACCTTACCTTTAAAGCGGCGACAGGTGGTAAAGCTGAAGAGAACGAAGCGAAAAAGAGGAACTAGGGCCCTCTATCTAATGCCATCTCCCTTCAGCGCTCATTTCGTATGCCGCGCAACAAGCATTTATGTAAATTGAAAATATGCCGGTGACTTTTTTTCGAGAGGGGCGCAAAAAATAGGAGACGATGCCGAGCGGCGGGGGACATTTAAATTCAATTGTCAGCAGCATCTTCCCGGACCCAGCTCGGGAAATCTGCGCTCTTGACATCAGTCACCAGCCCGCATTTACACAGTGGTCACTGGGCTAGCGTTGACCTTCCGAACTTTCCAGAAAATATCAAAACATCCAGAAAAAACATAAGCTTCTATAAAAAGAAATCTTTCTTAAATGTTTAGGCTAGGTTAAGGTGTATAGTACAAAAGAGGAAGGTAAGCTAACTTTAAATTTGAGTTTTTAAAAATAAAATAAATTATTGTAATTGAAACAAGAGTCTTTATGATGGAATGAATGAAATGAATGGAATAAAGGATGTCGATAATTTTTTACTGCCAATTTTTACTCAGTTCTCTTGTATTGAAAAGTTCTGACTTTTCTAGATCAATGTTAGTGTTCATACTGATTAAAAAAATATAAACCTTACTAAAATTAGATAATATAAATAAACAAGGATATAAAAGGTTTATTTTAAAGTCTAACCTTCGAGGTAGGCTATAATCTCGCATTATATTTAAGTAAAATAATTCTCAATGTATCGCAATGTTTTTAATTTTGTATTAATGTATTTGCCAAAATAATGTTTACATTATGGAGACATTACTGCACTTTGCAGGCATACGTGTATATCCCACGAACAGCGGGTGTCCACGCAACGAGAATTTATAGTTATTACTATAGTTCCCCGTTCAGTTCACGTTCAACAATTGTGCCGGGCAGACGACGTCACCATTCGTTCCATTCATTCCATTCACCAATCCGGCAGGAAGGGAAAGTGCACAGCGGAAGAAAGTGCACAAGTGGAGAAGAGTTCCCTCAAAAATACCCACAAAATATTCGCGAGGATGGAACGTCTGCTGACCATGTTCGAGGAGGCGGATCCCTTCGCCACGTGGTGGCCCACGATAGCTGCCCTGGCGGTGGGCGTTGTGATTACAGTGCGGTGAGTGAGATGAGTCAACGGAAACTGTTTTTCCACGTCCCTACCCCCGCTCGCACCTCGTCATTTTGGAGGATAAAAACTTTCGCCTCGGACACACGTAAATAAATGTCGCAGCATTTCCAGTAAAAACTCTGCCCCTCTGTCGTCGTTCGTGGAAAAGTTTTTAAGTGGATTTCATAAAGGGACGAACGAGCGGAGATGACAAGGGGCACCGGAGTTCGCTGCAGGGAAGACCCGGATAATATGTAATATCTAAAGTTTATTTTAAGTTCTTGTTTTTTGGTTGGGTGGGTGCACGGTACTTGTAGGGTATTCCAAATTAAAGGAGATCTACTTAATTCCACTTAATAAAATAAAGTTAATGATTGTTAGGAGAATAAAAACCAGTTTAGCCGAATTCCACTAAAAAAAAACAAATATATATTATTTATTTTGCATTTTGAAAATGTTAAAGGAGAAATAAATTATTTAAATTATTAAAAACAAGAAAGGAAGCTAACTTCGGCATGCCGAAGTTTAAATACCCTTGCAGTAATTAGAAGAAGAAGAAGAAAAATGTTCTGACTTTTTCGCTTTCTCGGTTACTGACATAAAACAAATGTTGCCAGCAAAGAATGTTGCTGGCGAAAAATGTTGCAAGCAACATAGCCAAACAGATAGACATATATATTCCTATGGCAACTATATGATATAGTTGTCCGATTTTGATAAAATTAAAACCGAAATTCTAAAATAATACAAAATGGCCATGTCT
>VNJU01007022.1:0-12161 GCA_008042675.1 Drosophila seguyi | reverse complement strand
GCAAATAGTTGCAAATGTGCCTGTAATCTTCAATATAGTAACACCGTCTTTATATTTTTAAAGGCTAAAAATCGCGACTCGAGCTGCTGCTTTTCCTTTGTTTTTATGATGTTGCTTTTGTTTACTTCATTTGTGATTGTGTTTGTGTTTGTATACACTTTTGCATACCTTTTTTTTGTTTTTAATTTTTATCATCTGTTATTTTTATAGGAGATTCTTATAACTGTGTGTTTTCACGAATGCATATATTTGACCTTTGGTGCTCCGAAAAGGGCACGAATTTTGAAAAAACTCAAAGTGTCATTAATTTAGTACAACTTGGCATTATAGACAAGGATTATACAGCCGATTTCAATGAACTTAAGACATGTATTGGTTACATTTGTAAGAAAATAATTGAGTTTATGTTTAAATACAGGCGTAATAAGAGTTTTGTCGCAAAATATCAATCGAATTGGCTGAATACCAAAGAAAATGTTATGGTGAAACCAGCTTGTTTTCCTCGGGAAATGGTTACAAGTGCTAATCGTGGGCGACCAAAAAATGATTTTGCAGAATGTTCAAAGAGAACAAAGCGTCGACGAATAGCGAATCTGGCAGAACTTGATGAAACTGAGGCTTCAGTGTTGCGATCATTGAATCCCCAACCACAAATTGTGCATTCAATGCCGAATGTTGAAGAAGTTTTATCTTTATTTGTTGAAACCAATTTAACAAAACATCAATATCTTTTGATCCGATCTTTTATAAACTCAAAGGCCGATTTTGAGTTTCTACCTAGCTACGAAAAGATTCTATTAGCTAAATCTCAAAGCTATCCACCTGATATTAAAATAAGTGAATCTAAGGCTGAAGTTGAACTTCAAAGTTTGCTAAATCATACCTCAACACGAATATTGCAGCTTCAAAAAGAAGTAGTTCAAGAAATGGAAGATGATTCGGTGAAGAACCTCATTTTAATAGGAAAGTGGGGATTTGATGGTAGCACTGGTCATGCCGAATATAAGCAAAAAGTTTCCGAAAAAGAACTGGCAGACTATAATATGTTTGTAACATCGTACGTGCCTCTCAGACTAATAACAAAGTCCAGTAAACCACTGATAATTTGGAAAAATCCTAGACCATCATCAACTCGATATTGTCGACCTATTAGATTCCAATTTCTGAAAGAAACTTCGGAACTTTCCATTGGTGAAGAGGAATATTTTCAAAACAAAATTGACCAGCTCGCTAAAACTATATTTGGTATTGAAGGCCGGGAAATAGAAGTTGAACATTCATTGCAACTCACCATGGTTGATGGCAAAATATGCAGTGCTTTAAGCGAAACCTCATCCGCAAAATGTTATATATGTGAAGCAAACCCAACTCAAATGAACAATTTAGAGGAAAGCCTTCTCAGAAAAGTTAATGAGGAACGATTTGAATTTGGCCTGTCTCCGTTACACGCTTACATACGATTTTTTGAATATTTCATCCACATATCCTATAGATTAGACTTAAAAGTTTGGCAAATACGTTCAACCGAAGCAAAAGCCCTATTTTTAAAACGTAAACATTTTATTCAATCTGAATTTTGGACAAGAATGGGCTTAATTGTTGACAAACCGAAAGCTGGAGGAAGCGGAACCTCCAACGATGGGAATACCGCCAGAAAATTTTTTGAAAATCCAGATTTGTCTGCTGACATAACTGGCCTTGACAAAAATTTACTAATTAGATGCTCAACTATATTGCAAGCAATTTCATCAGGGTACAATATAAATGCTGAGAAATTTGGAGTTTATGCCATAGAAACCGCGAAACTTTTAATTAATAAATATCCATGGTACTACCTCTCTGCATCAGTACATAAAATATTAATTCATGGACCTGATATAATTAGAACTTGTTTAATACCCATTGGAGAGCTTTCCGAAGAAGCTGCAGAAGCAAGAAATAAAGATATTAAATCGTTTAGACGTAAGCACACAAGAAAAATATCTCGCGTTTTAACGAACACCGATTTATTTAATAGATTACTTTTAAGCTCGGATCCTTTTATTTCGGGCCAAAGGATACTTCCTTGTAAAAAAAAATCAAAACTACTTCAATCAGTAATTGAGTTACTTGATGAAACCATAGAATAATTTTACTTATAACTTGCTTGTATAATTATAAAAGTTTTCTTGTTTAGTTTCATAATAAAAAAAAATGTATATATAATAAAATAATTTTATTTTATTTTTGTTTATTGTTTTAATATACTAATTTGACTACTAAGAGTATTCTTAGGCGCTTTCCCTATATAAACGCAACCTTCACGGCGATCATTTATAGGGCAGCTATAGGATATAGTGGTCCGATCCATCCAAATTTTTGATATCATTTTACATTTAAAATAAAAAAATTTTGTGCAAAATTTCACACTTCTATCTCAACTAGAAGTATTTATGGCCGCTCTCCCATACAGAGCCGACCACTGTGCGGGGTGGGATGTACGAGCATGCGAACTGCGAACTGCAACAAACTCTAAATTTCAATCCGTGTCAGTAATCGGAACCAAATTTGAAACAAGATCGGACTTAACTGCGATAAGAACACAGCCGCCGGTACGCATTAGACGATCGCGTCTATAAACGACTTAGTTGCCTGCAAATAATTCGCTATCAGAGACAGACGAGTTGAGCCACGTTTCAGTAAAAGCAATAACATTGGCATCAAAGGAAACACTATTGACGTGTAGTTTACTAAGCTTAGCTAGTAGACTGCGAACATTCTGATAATGTATGAAAAACGAGTCGATTAGATTCTTGGAGTTCTAGCCGAGGAAGATGAGGCGAGCGAGTCCAAGGTACACTCTTATTAACGAATTCGTGAACGATTGCATGCTCAGGTCGGAAGCATAAAGAACCCTAGGAAATAGTGTATCAGAAAGACCAATTTTAAACGAAGATATGTCACGTCTTTGTTTAAAACTGAATTTTGAGACAGTAAATTCGGTAACAGAAAAATTCAACTTTCTGCTCAAATGGGTCCTTACATCGATTCTAGAGGCCCCTATATTAAGGCGGGAAACGAAGATTAGCCTTTTAGGTGCAACGCCAGCCAAAGGCGCCGGTTCCCGTGGGGCAACTCCAGAAATTGTAGAATGTTGCGGTCCACGGCTGGTGATTGGCGGCGCTGAAGTTGAGACCGCCGGAGGTACCCGAGGGTGGTCATCCAAGTCCAAGGACGCGCAGACAGCGGCATGCGACGTGAATGGTTGACCGACGTTGAAGGGCTGCAGATCCGAAGGTTGTTGCGGATCCGTATAGATGTCAAAATTCGTCCCGCCAGAAATGGGAGCACATATGGCATCTTCAACAGAGCTCTTGACCCCGGCCGCGGTGTTATCAGTGGGTGCTCACTTATTTATTTGCGAAGTCAGTTAGCAGCTTAAGCGATTTAAAGTGGCGGTCCGCCTTCTGGAAACTGCTTGACAAATCCCTGAAGTCAGTAGCCAAGGACTGAAACTCGAGGTGAGTTTGCCTCATAAATGCCCTCGTATCCGATTTAATGTGTAGGCAACTCGGGCACGTCCAGTCCAATCCGGAATTATTCCGTATGCGATCAGCAATACGCGTGCCAACTTGTCCAAGATCGCCGCCGCTCGAACACGGATTAAAACAGCAGGTAGTCATTAAATTGAAAAATTGTACACAGCTGCGTCAATCGATCAAAAAAACAAAAGAATTGAACAAATTTCGCGACGAAGAGACCGATTAAAACAAAAGACCGAAAAGCGCAAATATAAAAGCTTTTGATGATCTGCGCTCAGTTTTGCACCAACAACAAACACCAAAGCGATGTAGCGATAAGCAGTAAACGCACGTCGCAAGAAACAGAAAGGCAAAGCGATCTGATAAAAATGTAAAACCGACTTAGTTTTACGTAAATAAAGTCACTGTCATTGCTTAAAATGCACCAGTTGTTTTTGAATGGTAAAGAGCACAGAATCACTGACCACTTGCCAAAAACACGTCAAACTCGAAGCAAGCTTTAAGCTGTTTGTGATATGTTAAGACATTGTGGCCGGTGAGGTAGGCTATTAATAGTCTTAGTTCCATCCTGAACACCCATTCCCGTTCCTGCCTAATAGCGGATGTATCAGCTCTTTAGCTTGATAACATCCGGAACTAGATATTCAATACTAGGATTTCGCTCCTTTAACAATTGTTTCTACCATATCATTGGCAACGGACCACCCTAAGCCACAAAAGGGCTCCGGGCCGTGTAAAGGAGTCTTGCCAGCGCGTCTGCGTTTTCGCTGCCGATTTCCGGCATGACCGGTAACCCAATACAAAGTTACCCTGTTCCTAGTGGAGTGCTGCTGGAGGCTGCTGTTAGGCCTAAAAAATCATGCTCCCACTCCTTGCTCACTTTTGTACCCGTCAGGAACGACTGCAAGGCTTCTTGGGTCACTACAAGGGCTGCCATTATCCCTAGCCGTACGGTCTAGGATGAGAGTCCATAATTTGGCCCCGAAGTAGAGCTTCGTGGTCATGAGATCTGTTCTGCTGCAGATCTCTAAGCTAGAAGCATTATTCAAAATACTGACACAACCAGCATCATAAGTAAATAACCCAGCTATTGGGTTGATGATGAATTGTTCAGCCTTCATAACCACATAGGCTGTAAAAATATTCCAGTTATTTTTCTTCCGATTGTATAGCGAAGTATTGAGTTTTGTTTGACCAGGTGGATCAAATTTTATGATGGTCTGATAGCATGGCCCCATCGGTAACCCTCAAGTTCGCTATGCCATCGGATAAGAAATAGACAGCTGATGTTTTTAAAAATAAATAAAATTGGGAATTAAAAATTATATATATCTTAGTTTTTATACCCTTCCGGGGTATTATAATTGAAGTCAGAAGTTTGCAACACAATGTAGGCGCCATTTCCGACCCTATAAAGTGTATATATTTTGATCAGCATCAACAGCCGAGTCGATCTAGCCATGTCCGTCTGTCCGTCGGTTCTACGCAAACTTGTTCCTTAGTTTAAAATATATCTAAATGAAACTTTGCAGATATACTTTTATATGCTCTCACTACTATATAAGTCGGGACGGGCCAAATCTTGCCACTATATCATATACCTGCCAAAGGACCGATCGGTAAATTTGAATGAAAAAATTTAACTTAGCAGTTTTTCCACATATTTTTATAAAATTTGAGTCATTTCATTTTTGATAGCAACATTCTTCTTTGGCAACATCTTTCTCTGGCAACATTTATTGTATGCCAGTACCCGAGAAAGCGAAAATGTAAGAATATAATTTTTCTTCTTCTTTTACTTACTGTAAGAATATTATATCTTCGATATGCCGAAGTTAGCTTCCTTTCTTGTTATATATTAAATCACTTTACGGATACGAGGTCAACTTAGAGACCAACTGATAACTGGGTTATTTTAATTTTCTTGTTTTTTTTTTTTTTGGTAATGGAGAACTTATTCGTATAAGCACTTATTTTGCATTTATATATATACCACATGGAATTCAAGCACAATATACATATAAACATAACGAAAGGTATTAAAGTGGAGATATTTCGCTTCGTTAAAAGTTGGTTAGGTACTATTAATTTAAATTTTTAAAATAATAAATAAAAATTAAACTTATACCCAATTTTAATTAAAAAAAATTAATTATTTAGAGTTATTGCGATTCAATTTTGGCCCAAGTGGGCAACCTCAACTGACTGATAGCTGGGCATTCCACAATTATGTGCTCCGGAGTCTCGTCTTCTTCCAGACTAAGTCTGCAAAGACTGTCCTCCCCTATCTTAAGATTACGCAGATGCTTGCGCAATCTGCAGTGCCCGGTCAAGAAACCCTTGTCTATTCGGAGAGATCCTTTCCTCAACTCCAAACAATCCTTTGTCCTCTTGCTATTTTAGCTACCTAGCAGACGTTTACTCTGCCTTGCCCCTTGAGCCGACCGTCAGAAGTCATCGCAGGCAGTCATGAGAATCCCACGACTGCTCTGGCTGATGACTCCTGGGTATAGTACATAGAAGGGTTCTGTACCATAGAAGGGCGTAGTTTGCCCCTTTCTGGCCATGATGTCTAAAATCTAAAATGCACTCGATAAGAAGAACACGGAAATACTTTCGATGTTTTCCGCGACGTGCATGTGTCTTTATTTGTGGAGTAGGAAATTTGTACTAAAAGCAAGAGCGTTAAACCTAGCTTCGGTGAGCGGATTGGAAGCTCAGTGCTGACTGGAAGAGTTTTTAATAGCTTGGAAAGTACTTCTCCCGACGTCACGCAAGAATGTATTTGTTCAACCTTTTGATTTAATAAATGAAGCATGCTATGGTAATTTTTTCTACAAATAGAACACGATATATCGCTGAGGCTTTTTTTATCGTAAGAGTGTTTCAAACATTTAAAACACCATTTTGCATTTTTAATTTTTCCCATCCTTTCTGATCAATTTGAATTTCTAAATGTGTGCCATTGTACCAACCTTTGCAAACGGGACAACGGTTCGAAAATTCTTTTTTAACGATTTTATTTATAACAGGATTCTTATCCTATACTGAGCTAGTAGAACTTAATCTTTGCTCTAAGAATTCAATGACGTCGAACAATAATTGAATTTCTTTAGGTTTTTTAGTGTGGCTCTTGTGTAACTGCAGAGCGTCTTTAGAAATTTTATTTTAAATAATCTGTGCAAAGATAATGTCCACCTCATCAGACATCTGTGCCTTTAATTTGATTATGTGAATTAACTCGTTTATAGAATCAATACACATTCTTAATTGCCTACTTGAGTTGAAATTCACATTGTCAAGCTGAAGAAGGCGATTAAGTTGTTCTGAAAATATTTTTCTTTTATTTTCATACCGCTTGGTTAATAATTCCCAGCGGCTTCATAATTTTCCCCAGACCACAGTAATAGGTGAGAAGCACCGTTTCTGGCTTCCCCCTTTACTGAGATCTTAAGGTAGTTAAATTTTAAGGTCGGACTTAAATCCTCCTTTAAATGAATGAGTTCATTAAATATCTCATAAAATAGGTCGGAACCTTTGGAATCTCCATAGAATGTGGGCACCTGTATTTTCGGTGCTGTTGGTAAATCGTCAATTTTTTGGTTTACCACATCTACCTTTATTGGCACACTTTCCTGAAGTTTGATCTTCAGATTCAAGATAGAAATATCGAATTCGATTTCTTCGAATCTTGAATCATAACTCCTATCAGTGACATCAATCTGGATGGCTTGTTTTAAATTCTCAAGCCTTTCCCAATAAAAATCAATCTTTTATATTCTAGTTTTGTCTGCCCTTTGCAATGCCTTATCAATCTTTTCATTAATAACTTTAAAACATGCCATCATCTCAAAGTCAAAGTGCTTATTTTTTAAGTAGTCGACTACTCCAACACGCAACAATGCCAAGTGATTTCACACGCATTCTGATTTTAATTCATCAAATTGCTTTAGAAAAGCAAAACTGACGCTCGGTAGATTATCTAACTCCCTACTGGTTTCAGTTATTTCGATTTGCCTTTTAATAAGCGCAATCGTTTCAGCGGACAACATTTTAAACTTTTTTTTAACAGCTCAAAGGAATGTTATTTTGTTTTTAAGAGGAAAAAATTTTTTTGCACACAATTTTTTATACGTGTGAAAATGTTTCTTAAATTTTTTAGTGTTTGTGAATATATATATGTTATGTATAGTATGTATAAATTTACATTATCATTTCTCTTAGAGTTAAATTTTTATGTATGTATGTCTATGTTGTATGTGTGTAAATATGTGTATATGCCCAGCAGACAAGGAGCGGACGTAATGCGGATGGATCCGAAGAATGTCCGCTTAAGATATTGAATACGGATAAGGAATCGGAGATTCCGCACTAGGTTCGTTGAATGCTCAAAAACGGATTCTTAAACAGAAAAAAAGGGAAACTGTGGCGTCCCTCGTAAGAAGTCCGAAAAAAAATTGCCAACGGACACTGAAACGCATAGTGAGCGGGCGAATAGCGGACTTACCGCAAAATGTTTGCCTAACTATCGAAACCTGACCCGAAAACGGACGCTAGATCGGACGAAAACTGGGACCCGTGCAAATGTCCCGCTAACGGACACTAAAATTCCTAAAAATTGGTGAACGGTTCTTCTCCTGCCTTTTTTTTCGTTCGCCTGTTTTTTGGTTATGCTGCTGCAAATAACCGAGAGGCAAATAGTCAAATATAATAAATGAATGAGAGAGAAGATGTTCTTGCATCGTCTCTTTGCCACACGTTTGGCGAACGTCGACGCATCGTTGTAATTGTGGCTTTTTCTAATGAACCGCTACTTTTGCACTGTTGCTTGTAGCTCAATTCTTTTGTTTTGTGGAATTTATAACGACGCGTCCCTTTTCGTTTTTGACCGAAAAAAAATGCGGTCGTAATTTTTTGTGAGAACGTGCAAGTATTTTAAACGGTAAGTGTACATAAAATATTTAATTGAAAATATATATTTATTTATAGGTAAGCGATTTGTCTTTGTGTGGGGAGAGAAATTCTACTGCAAGTTTATCCGTCAATGCTGGCGGGAGTTGATATCTGATGTGGTGGCACGCCAATGCTGCTGGCGTGGCACTGACGCCAAATTATGCGTCCGTGGGATGCTAATAACTGCATCGATTAGAGGTATATTTTTTATCGTATATTCTTAAATACTTTTTTACTTATAACAATTAGTATTCCCATTGTCGCTTTCAAGAAACAATTTTGTTGAGAGGACGCCGATTTTGATCGAGTAACGCAGATATATTTTAAGTACGCGCAGGACAGAGTGACCTAAAACTAACAACAAAAAAATAAAAACCGATGTATAAATTATAAGTAGGTACTACTATTATTCGTATTAAGTATTATTATAGAGATTAGTTTAAAAATAAAAAAGTAATAAAACTAAACAAAAGTAAAATATATAATTGTTTTGTAATTACGAAAAAAAAGGAATTCAATTATTAAAATTATACATATTTATAATATTATGAAAGTATCTCCAAAGATACCAAATACGTTCCGTAAATAATATTATAAAAGTATTTTCAAAGATACCAAATACGTTCCGCAAAAAATATTATATAAGTATCGCGAATTATACCAAATCCGTTCCTTAAAAAATATTATAAAAGTATCGCGAATGAAACAAATACGTTTCGTAAATAATATCACAAAAGTATCGCAAATGATAAAGGCATCGGCCCGCTTACAATATTAAAAAGGTCCGAAAACTTATCTTTACCGGGTTCCGAAAATAATAGCATTTGCTGCCACAAAACCCCTGACAGATGATTAGCCCAAGTATCGTTTGCGGATCTGAAATCGGACGTTTTGACCGCTTGAAGTCCGCAAAACTATCATTCATAATATCATAAACGAAGTTTTTGTCTGCTGGGTGGTTTTATTTATTTTTTATGTATGTGTAATAAACAAGTTTTTTTTAATTGACTTAGCTGATGTCTTCCCTGCTGTTGTTGTTGTTGCCGTTGTTGTTGTTGAAGCTGCTGTTGTTGCTGTTGCTGTTGAAATAGATTCGGTGGTCTTCCTTTCTTCTATTAGCGTCTTTGGGAGTAACTTTTTATATACATAATATGTATTACATATGTATATGTTTTTTGTTTTTATTTTCTTTTTTTTTTGTGTTATTTGGCTCTTTTTTGACACTTTTGGTGGCGCACTGGAGGTAATTTGATTAAAGATGATGATTCTCTTTTGTCACTTAGAGGAGGTTTGATGTTGTCACTTGATGGAGTTTGATATTTTTGACTTTGAGGTGACTTTATTTATTTTCACGTGCTGGAATTAAACACAACACTTTTCGATGTTTTGACCTAGAAAGAACGCCCACAATAAAATAATATTTTTATTTATTTTTTTGATTTTTGTCGATTTCTTGACCACAAAATTAACTTTTAACCAACCAATTGTGGACAATTTTGTTTAAACAATATGGACTCTTTTTCTATCCTTTTGCTTTTTAATTTATACTCTGTTCCTTACCATAAAGGGGGAAACAAGAGTCAATTATTTTTGCTACCTTTACCTCCAAGTGTACATTGCCTTGCTTATAAGGCTGGCCTTTTTCTGAGTCCCTTACTATAAAGGGGGAAACTGCAGAATTAATCGAAGGCTCGATTGACCAAAATGAAAGATCCAAATAAGAGACCTTCATCTGCGGGTTGATATTTCAAACTGAATTTTATTTCCTTAAGTCCTAGCTTAGGTATCTAACATGAAATTCACATATTCTAATCTTATGTTTAACTAGACGAACGCATTGGCCATATGCTCCCAGATATGGAAACGATCTTATCTATGTGCAGGAATTCTCCACTGCACGATATTCTTTATCTTTAAGAAAATGCAACAGAACCGCTTGCATCTTTATTTAAGGGTTGAAACCCACACAGGAGTTCATGATATGCTCAAGTGATGTTTTATTTTTAGGCATAGGCAGACCCAATAGTTTTCATTAGATAGCGGCAACGGTTCAATAGTTTAACATAAAATTCATATATATATTGTTACATGTATCTTTTTGTTCGTCTGAACACACTCACTTCTTGTAAGCAGTTGCTCTATGGTTGGGGCGGCTGGAAGGCTTCCCGGTGCTCCCTTCATATTTTTCGAAGTCCTTAATCACAGCCTGAAAGCGGGCTTTGTCTTCGGCATCTCGCTGGTCAGCTTTGCCCTCCTTCTCATTTTTGGCTATCTTTGCCAGAATGAAACGGGCTTTACTGGCCTGCTCTTTCCCCTGCTGATGGGGAATAGCCTTTGGGTTGTCGTTTTCTTGCCTTCGCCTTGGTGATTCTGTTAGCCTGTTGAGTTGGCTTTTGGGGAGTGCTCGACTTAGCAGTCCCCACCGAACTCGACGGAGTTAGTGTCTCATCATCTAAGCGCAGTTACTCATCTTCGTCGATTTCGGAGATGTTTTGGAGTTTTACCTCCTCCATGAGTTCGGAAGCGGATTGTTTTTTGGAATTCATAGTTATAAACGCCCGCTTTGCTCGGCGAGGCGAGCGCGGCGGCCCGAGGGGCTTAGGGCTTTGAAGAGAGTCCACCATGGCTTCGCCCCTAAGCTACGGCAAGGATTGCTTTTAATTATTTAAAATACCTCTGCCGATATATTTCTATAGTCTTCTCTATGCTCTCACTACTACATAAGTCAGAACGGGCCGGATCGGACGACTATATCATATAGCTGCCATAGGAACGATCGGTAAATTTTAATAAAAAAAAATTATAACTTAGCAAATTTCTAAGACATTTGCATTAAATTTTAGATTTGGCCATTTTGTATTATTCTAGAATTTCGGTTTTAATTTTAACAAAATCGGAAAAGTATATTATATAGCTGTTATAGGACCAATCGGAAAATGTCGGGAAAAATAATCGAACTAAGCTAATTTCCAACATATTTTCATAAAATTTTAGACGTAGCCATTTTGTATTTTTCCAGGATTTCGATTTTAATTTTATCAAAATCGGACCACTGTATCATATAGCTGCCATAGGAATATACATATATATATATATATATCTGTCAGCAACACTCTGGCAACATTTATTTTATGACAGTACCCAAGAGGGCGAAAAAGTCAGAACATTTTTCTTCTTTTTCATCTGCAAGGGTATTTAAACTTCGGCATGCCGAAGTAAGCTTCCTTTCTTTTTTTAATTATATTTGGTGTTAATATTGTAAAGACAATTTTGCGGCGAATGTAAGTTAACACTGTTAATGAGTAGATTTAAGTCGATATAAGTTCGGGGCTGTTACCCTATATTTTATATGCAAATTCAGCATAAACTCTGTAGGGGCCGTGTCTGGTTCTCATTGGTCTTCCCGGTATGGGGAGATATGCTGTTTTTGCTAGTGTCAGCACTTTGCTGGACGAGCGGTCGGCTTGCCGACCGCGAATAGCTTTTGTAAAATAGAATAAGTTTTCAGTTTGATTTGTATAACAATAAAGAGCAGTGGCTCATAAATCCTACTCCAGCTAAAGCTGCATTTGTTGAATTGGTTATCTAGCCTTAAGGGCAGGTAATAACGGAGAAAGTTCTCCCATCGTAAACTGATCACAATCAGGAACGGCGCTGAGCAAAGGCCAGCGAACCACCCCTACCTAG
>VNJU01007016.1:0-16800 GCA_008042675.1 Drosophila seguyi | reverse complement strand
TCTGCGTCGGGGGGCCTGATGGAAGCGGATGAGTGAAACTCTTTTAGGTCGCCTATGTTGACCAGTCGCCTTTCCGGTGACCAGGCAAGTGGACGCGGACTACGTTGGGGAACGGGAAAGCAACTACTTTGTATGGTCCGTCGAACTTCAGGGCGAGTTTCGCAGCAAAACCTTCCACTGCTTTAGACAAGTGGTGCTGTCGTACTAGGACCAACGATCCCATCGCGGGCTTCCAGAGTCTTCGGCGCAGGTTATAGTGTCGGCTGGCTTTCTGCATGTTGTTCTGGACGATCGCGAAGATTTCCTTTAGGTGTTCGTACTTCTCGAGTGGTGACTGGGGTGTAGTGGCCGTACCAGGCGTTACATGCTCGTACATGTCGTTGTATCGACTTGTATTTCTGGCATGGGAGACATTGCCGCACATGTCGTCGCACATCGCGTAACATCCCTGGCCAGTAATACTTCTGCGAAACTCGGAGGATTGTTTTCCGGCTGCCGAGGTGACCGGCCGTGTGGGCATCGTGACACTCCTGAAGAACGCGTGTTCGATGTTCGTTTGGTACGCACAGTTTCCTGGGAATATAGTCCTGGTCATCGGGGCGGTGTCCCAGATGTCGATAGAGCTCTCCGTTTTTGATGGTATAATCTGGGAACTTCTGCGGTTCTTCTCGGACCTCTTGGAGTTTCCGTTGGAGCCAGTTGCACTGGTGAGCGTCGTGGGTGAGCAGTTGAAGGTGCTCCAGGGGTTGCCGGGACAAGGCATCGGCGACTACGTTGTATTTTCCGCGGCGGTAATGTACATCGTATTGGTACTGTTGGAGCTTTAGCACCCATCTTGCGATTCTCCCGGTTGGGTTCTCAATGTGATCCAGCCATTTCAGGGCCAGGTGATCGGTAATCACGTCGAACCTGTACCCTTCGAGATAGCAGCGGAGTTTCCGAATACTCCATACGATGGCGAGACACTCCTTCCCCGTGGAAGAGTAGTTCAGCTCCCCGGCATCAAGCTTTCGGCTGACGTCAGCGATAACCCGTTCTTGGCAGTCGATTTCCTGGGTCAATACTCCTCTTAGCCCGTAGTTGCTGACGTCGGTCTGGAGCGTCATCTTCGCAGAAAAATCTGGGCATACCAACACGGGTGCGTCTGTTACCAAACTTTTAAGGCGATCAAAAGCATCCTGCTGTTCTTGCTCCCATTTCCATCGCTGGTTCTTCCTTAGCAGGTTCGTTATGGGTTGGACTACAGATGCGAAGTTCGGTACGAAACGTCTGTACCATGAAGCCATGCCGAGGCATCTCCTCAGTTCATTCAGGCTCGTTGGAGGGTTCAGGTTTCGCACGGCGGCTATTTTGTCCTGGTCAGTGTAAATCCCTCTGTCGCTGATCATATATCCTAGGTAGGCTAGCTTTTGTTTGAAGAAAGAACACTTTTCCTGGTGAATCCTCAGGTTCGCTTTCCTCAAGCGTTCAACACCTTACGTAGGTTATCCATGTGTTCCTCTATGACACACATGCGCCACTGTCTGGTTTTCTTCCTGACCAGAACTAGGGGTGCGCTATGAGGGCTGTGTGAAGGCTTTATGCATCCTTGTTTTAGTAAGCCATCCACCTGTTCGTCAATGCTTCGTTGCATGGCAGGGTTCTCCGGGAAATAGCGTTGCTTGATCGGTCTGTCGTCCTTCATGGTTATCCTGTGCTCAGCGATGTAAGCTACTCCCGCCATCCCCTCGAACTGTGCCAGCTGCTCCTTGAGGAACGCTCGTGCGCGGGGCGGTATTGGGCCATCGTCTTCCGGTCTTCCGGGGTCAGGTGTTCGTGGTCTCTGGGTCTCTGGCTCTGGGTTATAATGGCTCTGGGTGTCTGGCTCTGGGTTATCATGGCTCTGGGTCTCTGGCTCTGGGTTATCATGGCTCTGGGTCTCTGGATCTGGGTTGGAATCGTTCTCTGACTCCCCTAGTCTTATCCTCCCTTGTTTCTTGAATGTTTCCGTATCCGCTTTGTTCCGTGGTCTTGTCTCGTGATCAGTGATGCCTAGTCGTGTTTCGGTGTCCGTTGTTTGCGATGTCCTTGTGCCGTATATTTGTCGAGGTGGTCTTTGTGGTCGAGGTCGATGCTGGGGTTCTGTCTGAGGGTTCAGCTCGGTAGCATTGTATCTGGCCGGGTCGTTATCTCCAGGTCTGCGCCGGGATAGCGTGAGACTTACGGTTCCACATCGAAGGGTAGTGCCTATGGTGGCCAAAAAGTCCATTCCTAAGATCAAGGGTTCTAGCATAGCTGGCATGATTAGAGGGGACACCTGGATCGTCTTTCGCGTTAGCGTTACGTTTGCCAGGAGTAACTTGATGACCTCCACTCGCGACGTGTCGGCCAGGTTGATCTGGGTTCGGATCTCCCGGAACTGGTGGGGTTGTCCGACTACTTCGGCGATATCCTGGCTTATGAAACTTTTGGATGCCCCGGTGTCGATGGAGGCTAGACGGACGTGTCCGCCAATATCGACTTCGGCGGCGATCCTTCCCCTCTCTATCCTCAGTGGTGCATTTACTGGCGGCGCTCGGCTGGATTGGTCCCCGACGGATTCTGCCGATCGCGGGGACCCGTCTCGTTTCCCGGTTGTGGGCGTCGACAGCACTCGACCGTGCGTATCCCTCGGCGGCCGCAGTCCCAGCAGAAGTACTGACGAGAGTTTCGGCAGTCGTGGCTGAGGGGTCCAGCCTCTCCGCAGTTCCAGCATGCGTCTCGCACATCGACGCGAGGAGTGGACGCTGTCACTCGATTTACTCTAGCCGGCATGGATGATCTGGATTCGGGTGGCCCGCGCAGAATATTTGCCTGAATGTTTTCCCCGCGGGACAAAGGCTGCGCCCGGGTCGGGGCGGTGGTGCTCTGCGTAGGCGTATTAAATTGGCTGGCGTTACGGCGCCCCAGGCCTCATGTCTTGACGGCTTCGAAATCAGTTGACCAGTTCCCCGATGGTCCGAAACTCGCTACGTCGGATATACATCTGGTATTCGGGGGCCACGTTTTTGTAGAGCCTATTCAGCTCTTGCTTTTCGGTGTCTCATGAGAATGCGAAGGTCTAACATATAGTCCTTAAAAGTTTCCCCATCTAGCTGCTCGCGACGCCGAATCTGGTCGTCTAGGCGCTGGAGGTCCTGGAGGAAGAATTCCAAGAATTCCTTCCGGAAGGTAGTCCAGTCGAGCCCCTGAAGCAGGCGGTTTTGAAACCACTTCTCGGCTCTGTTCGTTAGCAGCTCCGCCATGGCCCGGGGAAGTAGTCCTAGTTCTATACCATAGGACAGTGCACGGCTCTCTACCGGTTCTCTCTCCGGCACGCAAATATACTCGCGGTGACGCCGGTCAGCACTCGATTCAGACCCATTCTCTCGGGTCAGGTCGGAGGGAGAAAGGGCAGAGACAACGATATTAGGGGGAATTCGATTTCGGAGAGTAATTCCGGTGTTCGCACTGGTGCTTGGGCTGGTGAAGTGGCCGCTGGGGCCTGGCTTGTCTTCGTTAGGAGGCGCTGGACTGTTAGCCCGGGTCGTGTACCGTCTTTCCAAGTCGGCAAGTCGGGCACATACTTCCTGGGTCTGTTCAGACTCTTTTATAAGGATCGCGAAGCTTCGGCGTAGGTCATCGACGACGCCGTCGGCAGAAAACCCGAATTCCTCGGCAAAAGCTAGCAGTTCACCTTTAAGCCGAGTATAAACCCACCGCATGGAGACCCCCGAATTCTTAATCTTACATGAACGAACTCACCGGAAATTTTCTGGTCCGTGCCCATGTCGGCGCTTGGTTGATTTCGTCGTCTTCAGGCTGCTTCTGAGCGCCTTTCTCACTGGTCTTCTCTTCTCGGTAGGTCTGGCTTCGAGTTGGTTTATTGTTTATCACTGGCACTCGTCCGTGGAGACTGTACGGTATCGCGATATCGCACGGCGCAATGAGTGGTGGTTCGAGGTTAAATTTATTATTAATTAATTTTAATTAAATTTTTTTCTTCCGGCCGCGGGGTCGGTTATTTCAGGTTATGGCGCTACCCTGGAGGCTTCGCGCTCCGTATACAGGTCCCTATCAGGTCCCTGTTCGGGCGCCACCTGTGACGTGGTTCCTCTGGCCGGGATAAAATCTCAGTCGGGGCCAGGGAACCTACACAAGAAATTTGTATAGAAGGGTGGAACCTGTAGTTATGAATTTGTATACGAGAGTGGAAGGCTCAACCGCTTGGCGGGCGACAGTCGGTAATGAGCGCGATATCCAACGGCCGCACTGCTCGGCGGCTGCTTGTCGGTAACTGGTAGCAAATGGTGGTGGCCGATCGTACTGCTTGTCGATCGGTAACCGTGGGCGAGTCACACTGCTTGTTGATCGACAACAATGTCCTGGTCGCACTGCCTGGCCGGGTGCGTGTCCTGGCTTAGCGCAGAACTCGTGGGACAGGGGGACGTGGAATGTTAGGGAATCCTCGGGGCGCTCGCAGCGCTTCCCAAGACTACTCCTTCGGATGGTCACGAAGGCTACAGGATTCTCAAACACTCCAGCTGGACTCGGAGGCTACCGGATTCTCAACTACTCCGGCTGGTTTTGGAGGCTACATGATTCTTAACTACTCCGGCTGGTCTCGGAGGCTACAGGGATTTACGGTGTGGCATGCACGGGAGAGAGGGTGCGGGCCCTAATTGTGGTTTCTATGTTTTATTCGGATTGGCTGGTTTCCCTGGCTGCTGCCGGAGGGGAAGGGGGTGACGGGCTTACGTGCGGTGGTTTTCCTCTAGCGGCGAAATGCCGTGTCCCTTTATCGCGCACTCGCGGTCGCGCTTGGACACGTGTGTACTCTGGGCTTCGGGGGCGCTTGTTCACCAACGGTAAAAATCTCGAGGCACGCGTCTGGTCTTTTCACTCGCCGGAAACGAAAAAGCCACGATCTTGACGCCAGGGATCGTACTTCTCCGATCTAAGCGTCATCGATTTATATTCGAGCGGGCTTTCCTGCTCGATATCCATATCGATCTGTCGGGGTTGCCACAGGACAAAAATACTAGGGAATATTCCTCGCGCCTTATAATAATTGTTACTTTTGTTTAGTTGGCTCCGTGCCCTAACTTGAATCTATTTAATTAATAACATGGGTAGAATTGGACTTCGTGTCCTAACCTAAATCTATTTGATTAATAATATAAGTAGAATTGGACTTCGTGTCCTAACAACTAACATAAATTTGGTATATTTGGACTTCATGTCCCTGACTTAATGTCCTTATATATCTAGGCCTTACATATTTGTATTACTTATTAATTAATAGTTAATATTATTTTTACGACCCTGCCGTAGGGTCCTTACAAAATCAAACTTTTTCAATTTTCCACATATTTTTATAAAATTTCAGATATGGCCATTTTGTATTATTCTAGAAATTCGCTTCTAATTTTATCAAATCGAAGAACTATATCATATAGCTTTATTGGAATATATATATCAGTTTGGTTTCTCACAAGATTTAGTTCGTTGGCAACATTTTTCACTGGCAACATTTATTTTATGTGAGTACCCGAGAAAGAGAAAAAGTCAGAACATTTTTTTCTTCTTCTACTACTACAAGGGTATTTCTTCCTTTCTTGTTAAATAGTGTTTTTTTGCTTTTCTTCGATGTTGTTTGTGGCGAAGACAACGATTATGCCACCTTTTAGCAATAATTAATAATGACACAGCGAAAAAAGCGGCTGAGGCGCCCAAGGATTTGGAAAGACTCTTAAAGCTAGCCAAGGAATTGACAACGGGAACAGCAGCCAAAAAAACATTGAAGCGCGGTCGCACATCAACGCCAACCAAAACACCGTCAAAACGTGCCAAATTGTCCAAGCCTTCCAAGAAGCAGAAGGCGTCGGACGAGGAAGATGAAGACTTTTGAATCATTTGCATAAAGGTGTTGCAAAAAAAAAAATTGACCGCCTCCAACTCCGTTCACTGCAATGAATGTGATCGGCCAGTACACTTGAAGTGTCATGACATACGTGCTAGCTACTTCACATGCGCGAATTGTGCATCTGATGGGGAATGATGCCATTTATAATACTTTTTGCCATTGATTGCCTTACAAATTAATTAACTTAAATTTTTTCTTCATTTGATTGCGTTGAATTTTCTCATTTCAGCACGTTTTACGAAGGTGTTCACATTGATATGCACATGTCCGCATAATATGCTCCAAGTAAAAAAAAATAAGTGAAAAAGCTAAGTGATTGCTACCATACCCTATTACCCTACAGACCGACAATGCAGACAGTGTCGTCAGCGGAGAAGAGCAAGGGACGCACTTTGGCAAAGAGTGCCACGCTAACAGCATGGCAAGCCTGTTGGGATGCTTCGACGAAGAGTCGCTGGACGCACCGCCTGACTCCGAAGTTGTTGGACTGAACGAGGAGGAAACACGGACAGATGAATTTTTACCTGGCTCTGCTTCCGGAGCTACCTGCACAAATTTGGCCACGAGGAGAGTGGAAACTGCACCTGGTGCTACATGGAAGCCGAGCACTGACACTTTTATTACGGATAGGGACCATTTAGTAATTCATCGTGATTCTAATATCCCAGGAACTATTTGGTCCTCAAATACTTCCGTTAAAACACTTCCTACCTCCACACAGCATTATTTTATTGCTGGCAAGTCAAGCATGTATGAAATTCCCTAGAGCCCTTGCTTCATCTCTGTATTGTCTTAGATCCGGGGAGAGTTATCCAAAGGTCCCTATCATCCTGCCCTCGACATTGGGACTGACTAACAGTACAAATGACCGTAAGGCTAACCGAACGGCTGAATAACTTAATATCTGGTTTACTTATACTTACATGGTTAAAGCCGTGGATATAATTTAAATGTACCGGTTCTGAATATCCTTATCCTTTTATTTATCTTTCCGGTCGAGATTAACCGTGTTGAATTATTTAACTCATTGTAGGGACCAATTCCCTTAGGACGGAAAAGAGATTCGCAATTTTGTTAACACTTAACGTAAGCCAATTACTCATCCTCCCTCGCATACTTTTGAAAACACATCCGTAAATAATGATCAGGCAATTCCCGATCTCTTTGCGCAGTTTTACTCGAATTCCACTGACTCGA
This sequence comes from Drosophila seguyi, assembly GCA_008042675.1. Lineage (NCBI taxonomy): Eukaryota > Metazoa > Arthropoda > Insecta > Diptera > Drosophilidae > Drosophila > Drosophila seguyi. Next base: position 9,680 of record VNJU01007016.1, on the reverse strand, counting down.
AATCAATCTTGTTCTTAGATCATGCCCGAATCAAACTTAATTTACACTCCTACTTTAAACGAAAGCTGGATCTCGAGTTATCTAAATGGCAGGAAGCAAAAGGTCCTCTATAAAAACACTTTATCTAATGTTCTCAGGGTTACTTCTGGCGGTTCGCAAGGAAGCCAATTGGGTCCCCTGTTGTGAGCATTATTTAATAACGACATGCCCAAAGTTTTGACTAACTCCAGAATATTTATGTAGTCGAAAGAAGTCAAACTTTGCGTGCAATATAAGGTTGGCTCTTGGCAGCCTGACTTACAAACGGATCTTAATCATTTTAAGACATGATGCAGCGTAAACTTATTAAACTTCAAAGGCTCTAAATGGAAGCTTATGACATTCTGTCTTGTCGCTTTCAAGCTTGTGATTTATGCGCTGAACAGCTTTTATTTGGAATGAATTGCTTTTGTTGATGCCTTGATCCTGATCCTGACTTTATTGATTATATTTTAAACATGGTTCATAATGCCAGAGGTGTGCTTGGATTCATTAAACGTTGGTCGGAAGAATTCAATGACCCTTAAGTTACAAAATCCCTATTTATTTCTATACTTCGTCCTTTCTTAGAATATGGCTCGTGCATTGGGAGCCCTCAGTATTGGGTCCACAGTAAACGCATTGAGTCAGGTCCAAAATAACCAGAAAATGGCTATATCTCTCCGATTGTAGCCCCGCTCAATGTTAAACGAGGCACATCTCTCAATCAAAGATACTGGCGAATTTCCCTAGAGGTTTATGATGTTTGAGTCGAGGCCCGCAGAGCCCCGCACCCGCACCGTCCTCTGTGAGTGAGCCGTCAGTGTACCATCTAATAGCATGTGGTTTCACATCGTAGGTGGTAGATATGTTGGTCCACTCCGACTTGTTGCTAAGTTCCGTTCTGAAGTGTTTCTCAAAACTGAACTTGCCCAACTGAGCATCCTGCGGATATTCCAGTAATAGGTCAGTTGCAGTCGCAGCAGAGTCAGCTGGTCTTGCCCCTGTTATCCTCATGGTAGATCTGCGCGCACTGTGCTTGATATACAAGTGCAGTGGTGGATGTCCGACCAGCACGCCCAGAGCTGTGGATGGGCAAGTGCGCATAGCGCCCGAGATGCACGTACTGGCAAGTCTCTGGAGTCTGCCCAGTTGCCTTCTCGTGACATCAAGGTCAGCGCGATTCATCCAAACCGCAGCTCCGTAGCTGACTATGAGCCTCACCATAGCAACGTACATCCACAGTTGGATTTTGGGAGACATTCCCCAGTTTTTCCCTGCAAGAGATCTACTGCTCATTAGGGCCATAGTGGCCTTGCGAACAGCATGTTCTACATGCTGTCTCCACAGTAATCGCTTATCTAGTATGGCTCCCAGATATTTGACTTCAGTGGTGATTGGTATTTCTACGTGTTTTTTTTTTGCGCTCCGAATTTGGTGTTTTTTTATGTTGTAAACCACCGGTGTTTTTTTGTAAATTATTACCAAACTTTTTATATAACTTCAGCCGTTTGCTTCCGCGCGTGCATGAGCTTTGTCTTGTGTTTAATTTGTGTTTATTTCACTTTTAGTTTTGTGCTAAGACGGTTTTCTTAATTTTCTTTTGTGCCTATCCCGTTTCTTTTCGCTTAACTTCTATTTATGTTTAGCTGCAGCTAAGCGGTGCTAAGTTCTTTCGCCCTCGCTATCTCTTTTCGCTCTCTCTCTCCCACTCACCCACTTTGGCGGTTCTCCTCTTTTGCACAGTGGTCAAAGGTTTGTGAAAATGCCTTTAAATTTTGTCTGCGGAGTTAAAAACTTCAAAAAAATGTTTTGGCAGAACAAGTAATGACTTCTTGCTGGCTTTGCGATACGGTTGTACACGCTAAGTGTGTCGAATTGACGGGCCGTACCGCGGATCTAATTTCCAGTAAAATGGAATTACACTATACTGTTGCGAGTCCTGTAGAGAGGTTAAGAAGGAAATTAAATCCTTCATGCGCCAGACCAGAAATGGATTTAGTGGTCTGATGGTCAATTTTCGCAAAGCGAATGACCTGTTCACCGCGTTAAACACTCAGTTTAACAGTCTGAAGCTATTAAATGAGTCGCCAAAGCGCAACAAATCTGTTGCTGGTCGGCAGCAACTATGTCCGGGACTACCCCCTCTGTACAGCTATTCCACCATCGAAAATAATATTTGGTTCGCGGCTTGCCCCAACCTCGCATCGGAAGATGTTCTTGCCTATATTCAAGGCAAAGCCCAAGCCGAAAATTTTTAATTTAATTAAAATTTTCTTGTATTAGAGACATTTTGTCTTTTAAAATTATCGTCTCCCCGAACTGCTTTAACACGATTTGCTCTGGTGACTCTGGCCAAAGCACGTTGTAATTAAAGAATTCGAGCTTTCCAGCTTTCCTATTAGAATACTAGAGGCTTACGCAGCAAGCTCTCAAAATTGTATTCTGACAGCTTTTCCTTTGCATCCTAGGTTATTGTGTTTACTGAAACTTGGCTAAAACCAGAGATCTTTAGCTCTGAGATTTTCCGGGTAAGTACACAATTTATAGAGTTGTCCGTCCTTTCCAGCGAAGAGGTGGAGTTTTAATTGCCGTTGACTCCTCCCTTATCTCTGAACTGGTTGCCCTTGACGATGTCACTGACATCGAATTTATTTGCGTTAAACTTTAATTTCCATGTAGTTTTTACTTTACATTTTCCTATGTCCCTCCACCGGCTGAGGAGCCTATTTTTTGGAAACACCTTTCGGCAACTAAAAGACGTTTCTAACAGGCTTTTAGATCGACTTTATAACTTTGCCTCAAATTAACCATGTCCATAATTCTCTAACCCGCTATTGGATTTTTGTTTCGTCTCAGATTCTCTAGGTATTGACTTAGTCAGAGCTGCTTCATTAACGCTACCTGAAGATCCTAACCATCCTACTTTTGAATAGACTATCGATACGGGGACGGTTGTAAAGAATAATTTCTTTGTTTAGCCAATAAAGCGAGCTGTTTTCGGAAAGACAACATTCATATAATGAATAATTTAATATCTGAATTTAATTAGTCAAATCTGAACATGTGTACTTCCATGGCAGCCGCCGTGGACATTTTTTAAAATGCCATAAACTCTATCTTTTATCCTGTGTTCCACTTTGGTTCACTAAGGCCTAAAAAATGTAAAGTCTAGGCTTTATAGTAAATACAAACTTACTAGTTCTAAAACAGTTTCTAACTATCTTAGTGCTTAGTCAAAATGTACCTTGCTTAACGCTAGGTTTAATAAAAATTCTTTGACTCGTTGTAGGGTTTAGTTCTCACAGAACCCAAACCAGTTTTATAATTTTGTTGGCGCCAATCGTAAGCCAAACTTATACCCTTCCTCGCTTTCATTTAAAAACTCTTCAGGAAGGCTATCGCCGATCTTTTTGATGGGTTCTTCAAAGCCGCTTAGTCCTCTTCAACCAATTTAAACCAGATAAACCGGAGAACGCTTTCCCAATGTCCAGCTCGAACCTAATTTTCAGTCCTATCTTAGACGAAAGCTCTCTTTGTTTGGATCTTCAGCGTGTTAAACCAGTATATTGATCGGGTCCCGACGGAATACCAAGCTGTGTACTCAGGTATTGTGCCGAGGCTCTATGCAAACCCTTTCTCATCAGAACATCAGAATTTCCCCTTATTTGGAAGGAATCATTTATAATTCCTCTCCACAAAAAAGATAGCAAATTGGATGCTGGTACCTTAAGAGGAATCTCTAAGTCGTCAGCAATTCCAAAACTTTTCAAGAATTTAATTACTTTTCCATCGCAGCATTTATGCAGGTTCGTTATGTCTCCATGTAACCTTAAAACCAATTTTATTTACACGGACTTTAGTTAAGCTTTTAACTCGGTTAATCATTTTCTTTTTGTAAGGAAGCTCGATTTAATGGGATTTCCGGTTGATCTTCTTAATTGATTTCAGAGCTTTTTGAGTGACAGGACTCAAAAGATTCTGTTTAAGAATGCTCTATCCAACTCCCTTAGTGTCACATCTGGGCATCTGCAGTATAAGGTCATAGCTCATGCCAGTCAGACTTACAATCGGATCTTAACAACTTTCAAGCATGGTGTCGTGGTAACTTATTACATCTCAATATCTCCAAATGCAAACTGATGACATTTTCACTCAATCCCCAGTATGCAACGTACATATATGCTTAATGCATGCGCTTTAGAAAGAATAACTCTTGTTGACTATCTAGGTGTCCGTCTAGATCCTTAATTTTCGTTTTCAGAACATATTTCTTGGATGGTTCACAAGGCCAAAGACGTGCTTGGATTTATTAAAAGGTGGTCGAGGGAGTCCAATTCCCCTTATGTTACGAAGACTCTCTTTACTTCGTGTGGCAGGCGAATTAGGAGTAGTATGTTCCGGTATAGTTGATTGACAAGTTACGCTATTTTGAGAGAGCATGTACTCTCAAAATAGAGGCTCTCAGAAAAACTGGAGTCGAAAGATATCTGCCTGCGAACAGCAGATCACTGTAAAACGAGCACTCGAAAACGCAAGACGGAAAAACAGTGAAAGAGAAGTTAGAAAATAAGATTGAATTTTTTTAATTAGTTTATTAAAAATAAAAACCGAAGACTTTGGTGGTAGAATAATTTATTAACTCGGCGGGAGACGAAAAAGAGACGTTTGGTCTTGACGATTTCAATTTTACAACATAACTTGTATTTCCATCGATCGTACTTCATCCTAGCTTATCAGAGGTTGGCGAAGGCGGGGCGAATTGACAAAGAGCAAAAGGGATCTTTATTGTACTCCCGCCTTCGCCCTAACACTCGACTTTAAATTTTTTCATCTTAAAATTAACAAAGACGAAGAAACATTAAGCAGTCAGCCAACACCGGCCCCGTTGAACGCCTCCACGGCTTCAACCAATTGGAAGCGGAACCAGCTTCTGGATCGTTATCCTGAAAACCGCTCCGTCGTTTAATGAATCCAACAACACCTCTGGCTTTATTCACCATGCATTATATATGATTAATAAAGTAAAGTTTAGGATCCAGGCGGACACCCAGAGCATCAACTAATGCAATTATTTCCAATATCCGTTAGAAATATCCATTGCAAGCGGATAAATGTATTGTGAAAATAACTTAAATTCTATACATAAATGGACACAAAACTGAAAATTTAAATGAATCATCAAAATCATATTAAAGAATTGGTAAGTAATATAATTTTTAAACCTTTGCAGGGCATCATTTTGTCAGAAGTTTGTAAAGCATTGATGGAGACATATCTCTCTTTTTATTTCTTTTTATCATTTCTTTCATAGAGAATACACAGAAAACTTACAATATTCATTAAAAATCTAATTAACTAATGAATTCTCCGACACGGCCATCCTGACTATAACACGTGTTGCTTGATAAAATTAATTGTATTTCATGGTTTATTATTCTAGTATCGTTTGACTTCATTACGCGTATCATTCTACTTAATTTTAAGTACCAAATCTTCTTACACTTCTTGTGTCTTCAAATGTTAGTTTGGCGGAATAAACCTTCTCAATATTTTCTTGAGTACTCGCTTTCTTCCGCACAAGCCCACACTCCATCAGATATTAGCATAGTAGGATATCCTTCAACCAAATACTTAAAGTACAAGCTTACTTCCACTCAAGCTCAATCATCTGGCTACCAAGTCACGTGTCGTCAAATGTGAGTTTAGTAGGCAATCCTTATACTAGTTGGAGTACACTGCTCCTTTCTGCAGAAACTCGACCATTTGGCTACCAATCCGCTCACAACACAGTACCGGATTCCTTATCCACGTTTTCTCCTCTCTTGCCGTCGTCAAGCTCTTCTATTAGCTCTCGTGTTTCTTTCTCATCGGGCAAACTGCGTACACTATCATGCGGATACTTGTACATTCGCTTAGTAGCCAACGATTGGAACATGTAACGATCTCCATCTAGCAAATCTACAATAAAAAAAAGTGCCTTTATACTTAGGATCCAGTTTCGTTTGGTGTCGTTCTTCACACTTCAATAACACATGATCGCCAATTTTATATTTCACAACACGGGCATGCTTTTTGTCCACTCTGGTCTTTTCTCATACATTGCATTCATTTCCTTTATTTAGCCTCTTTTCCAGCTCTTTTGAGATCTACCGGCATTTTTTCGTTGATGGTCAACATTCCCTTATCTTGCCTCTTTCCCTATCAACAATTCTAATTGGCTTTGCTGAGTAGCACGATTAGTAGTGCAGTTTCTTGCTAATTGTATCTAGCCCAATGCCTCCTGCCACGAACGCTTACTAGTTTCTACCGCTGTTAACATCCCCTTTAACACACTCATCACTCGCTCTATCTGCCCATTCGCTCTGCTAGCACCGGTCGTTATCACATGTTAGTCAATTTTATTTGTGGTACAGAAATTGCGAAATTCGCTACTTGTGAAACATCGTCCCTGATCGGCTATAATCATGCTGGGGACGCCAAATATAGATCTGGCGGACTTCACTGATTGTATGCAGTTAACAGAATCTAGGTTCCAGGTGTGATACAAATAGACATACTTGGTGAAACCATCATTTGTGCGATGACATACTGCTTTTCGATTTTTTTTCCATTCAATTTCCCACTAATATCAATATGAATAGTATGCCACGGTATCTCAACTTTGGGTATAGGATGTAATTCTGTCTGCGTTTTTCCTGACGCTGACTTTGACAATTTACATGCCACACAATTTTCTACGAATTTTCTGACGTATTTTGTCATGTTATCAAACCAATACTGCTCGTAGACCTTATATAATGTCTTCTGCCACCCTAAATGCATTGTGGCCTCGTGAATATGATTAGCTACGGATCATCTAATCGCCCTCGGAACAACAGGCAAACATCGCGTCTTGCCATTTCTTTGATGATTCGGTACAACAAACTCTTTCTAATTTCATACGTTCTTGCTAATTCTTTCTGCGTTTCGTTACTATTCAATTCGCTCATGATTTTAGATATGTTTCATCGCGCTGCTGCTCAGATACAAGCCAGTTGTGGGAGATAGTTGCCAAGTCAACTCGTACTTCCCCAACTTTGCTTGCATTGGTCTGCGCTACCGCAGCAACAGGATTCCTCGATAAGCAATCAACATGAGCCATTTGGCTCCCCTTACGTTTTTCAATATGGAACTCAAAGGGTTGCATGAATGACCAACATCAATGCACTCGCGGGGTCAATACCGCCTTGTCCCGCCTTCCCTTGATGGAATTGCAGTCTGTATATACGGTAAACTTTCTGTCAGTTAAATAATGGCGGAAGTGCTTGATGGCATTAAACACCGCTGATGTTTCGAGCTCATAAGAGTTACATTCTGATATTGTGGTGCATTTGCTGTAGTACTCGACTACCCTGCAATAACACGGTGCCATAACCATTTCTGTGTGCAATTCAATTGTAAATTTTGGGTCGAAAATAATAATTCTTTGACGAATTTCTTCATGTTGCTCTTCCCATTTGAAATCATTTATTTTCGAAGTTAATTGGTACAACGGTTTCATAACTTCCGAAAACCGAAGGATGAACTGCCTGAAGTAGGATGCTTATTCTATAAACTGTCTTATCTGTGTGATTGAAGCTGGTTCCGGAAGTTGAGAAAGTGCCTGGACTTTGCAGGGGTTGGGCTTCTGTTCAGCCTTAATTATAATGTAACCGAAATATTCTATCTCTGTTTGCCGAAATTAACTTTTTTTTTACATTGAAAGAAAACCCTGACTAGACAACACGCTCAGCACCTTCTCTAATCTTTCGTATGCTTCCTCTTCAGAGTTTGAGACTGAAATGGAGGGGGCGGAGTTGGCCAAAATATCGCGTCCGATTTCGTCGGGGGTTTCTTGGGCCGCTGTGGTCGAGTAGATGGGCGAATGAGATGGTTTGGTTGTTGTTGTTGTTGCTGCTGTTGCCTCCAGAAATAAGAAGACGACGGGGTAGCTTCACTTGGACTTTATTTCTTCACTTCTTGATTAATACTAAAAACTTAAATTAGCAAGCGCTGCATCGCTGCGGCCGGTGGAGAGGCCCTTAGGAGGCGGAAAGAGGGGGGAGAGCGAGAATGACCGATGAGCGGGAGAGCGGGCGCAAGCACTAGCCTCGCTTTAACGGCGCGAGCACTAGCACCGCAAGAGCGGCGCGAGTCCAAGCACCGCTAGAGCGAGCTTGCTCGCTCCCACACTGCCGCTCGAACTAAAGCGCCCTTCTGGCGCGAACATTCTCCCCCCCCCCCTTGCGGAAGCAACGACGGGATCCAATTCGTCAGGCCTCTTGGTAGGCCCCGGAGACGATCCACCCGAACACGGTACTCTGAGCCACGGGCAAACCATCCTCATCCATCCTCGGGACCGGATCGTGGTCGAGCAGACCTCGTCATCTCCCATTTGAGTAATGGGCAGCCGAAACGCCGACGCCAGCGACCGGTCGGTGCTGCTCACCGGCATGCACGGGTCAATCATTGCCGCCGTCGTAAAGGTCTTGGCCCCAGTGTCGAGCACCACCGCAGCCGTTGGAAGAATGTGGACCGTCTTCTGCCGGTACCACGCGGCCACCGATGAGGACGGTGTGGAGGTCTCCGGTCGTTGGCTCTCGACGGCGGTCCGATTTGGCGACGGCGAGCACGAGATGGTCATCGGCGTTGGCTGGGAGGACGGTCCTGATGGTGGCGTTGTACTGGGTGCGCGCGGCTCATGGATGTGGAGTAGCGTGTGGTGGTTTCTTCCACACTTTTTGCAGCCGTCCGCGCTGCGGCAGGTCCCCTCAGAGTGTTGGTGGGCGAGGCAGTTCGAGCAGTACTTATTAATAAGTACTGCTCGAAGGCGCTTTTCAGCGCTCAGCTTTTGGAACCTCTTGCATTTCCGAAGAGGATGGATTCCCCGGCAGACTCGGCAGCGGTAGGACTGAGTACCTCGGGAACGTCTGCTATCCAAGGACTGCGCAGTGCGAGAACGAGGAGCCATTGTCCTCCTTGACTACTACCATGTCGTCGATTTGGAGATTCTTGGTCGGAAACTGCCATTTGTTACGTTTGTGGAGTTCCTTTAGATACTCCTCTTTCCACCGTGCACTAAACTGTTGATGTTGGGCCTGGAGGTGTTGCCATCGATTTATTATCGACTTGGCGTCGCCCTTAATCTCGGGCTCAGCCGTGGAAAGCAACGGTCCTCCAACAAGGAAATGGCCTGGTGTGAGGGCCAGCAAATCTGAAGGATCTTCGGACATTGGAGAGAGGGGTCTAGAATTGAGGCAAGCCTTGATCTTTGCGAGAAGTGTCGCAAGCTCTTCGAAGGTGTACTTGCGGGAAGCAGTGGATTTGTAAAAGAGATTTTTGAAACTTTTAACACCCGCTTCCCATAGACCGCCCATATGTGGAGCTCCTGGTGGGATGAACCGCCAAACGAGTCCCTGATGGCTGAATGCATCAGTCACGGACTCCTTGATGATCTGGAGAAAATCCCGTGAAAGCTGAGTTGCTGCCCCCACAAATGTCTTGCCATTATCCGAATGGACCCGCTGAGGACAACCGCGTCTCGTGACGAAGCGAGCAAAAGCCGCCAGAAATTTCTCGGTTGAGAGATCGGAGGTGGGTTCCAAATGGATAGCCTTCGTCGAAAAACATACAAACACACA
>VNJU01007008.1:0-20827 GCA_008042675.1 Drosophila seguyi | reverse complement strand
CATCTCACAGAATCTGCAGGTGTCGGTTTCTGAAAGTTTTAATTTCTTAAGGTGGTACCTAAGGCTGCAATGACCTGTTAGGTAGCCTGTTAGAGTGCGAATTTCGCTCTTTGATAGGTTGATGATGCGTATTGGACGCGTCATATGGGGGACGAGAAAAAGTTTGGCTTGTCTCAGCCCTGCACTGTCGGTCCAGTGACGATTTATCTCCGTTTCCTCCCATTTCCTGAGCAGTTCTCTTTTGTGTCCTTTCGATAGTCCACAGAACGGTTCAGGGCCGATTATAGTGTCATCGCCCCGCGTTTAGCTAGGTAGTCTGCCACCTCGTTACCTATGTGGCCTTCATGACCTGGCACCCAGCCCATCGTTAAGGTGTTTTTGGAAGCAAGGGCCTTCAGCTGCAGGAAACAATTCTCTACAAGTCCGGATGAGATCGTAAAGGAACTCAGCGCTATGAGCGCTGCCTGACTGTCAGAGAAGATGTAAATCTGTGCGCCCTGCATTTTCCTGCGAATGCATTCACGTGCACAGATTTCTATTGCGTGTATCTCTGCTTGGAAAATGGTTGGCGACTTTCCCATGGCTATGGATTTGTTGAACCTTGGTCCGAAAATACCAGCCCCGGTGTCTCCGTTTTCCAGTTTTGACCCATCAGTGTACCATGTTTGTGATCCACTGGGCAGAGATATTGACTTTGTTTTCCATTCATTCCTAGTGTACAAGACTACAGCGAAGATTCTATGGAAAACGAGTTTTGGTTTCTGTTCGTCAGTCACGCGCAGAATGGGCTCGTTTATTAGGGGTTCAAGAACCCTAAGATGCCCAGTAAGATCACCGCTTTTTATGTTGATGTTTTGAAGGCGAAGTGCCCCCAGGCAGGCCTATTTTTTCAGGGTAATTGCTAAAGGGGGTATGCCAGTTACGACTCCCAGTACTACAGTGGGACATGTCCGGATGGCTCCAGTGATGCCAATGGCGACCAGTCGTCGTAGTTTAGTGAGTGCAGCCGCAGCTGTCCTCTGGGTAGATTTCGTCCACCAAGCAAGCGATAGGTTAAGAGCGGTTTTACCCCTTTGTTAAAAGACCAGTAGATCATTTTGGGACTTAGGCCCCATGTTCTACCGAAAAGCCTGTTGCAAGCAAAGTGTGCTAGAGTGGCTTTATTTTTGGTCTTTTTGAGGTGTGCATTCCAGTTGAGTTGGAGTCGAGTGTGACTCCCAAGTAGTTGGCCTCAACCGAAAAGTCAATGATGGACCCATTTAGGAATCGTCTTGTTAGGGAATTAAACCGTTTCCTTGAAAATGGAACCCTAAGTGGTTGAGCTCATACAGTAGCTCGTTTAGAGTCCACAGGAGAGGGGAGAGTACTCCCCCTTGAGGGCACCTTGTGGCTGTGATTAAGATCATGGTTCCTCCAAGGTCTACAGTGATGATTCTGGATTTAAGCATTTCCAGAATCCACCCTAAAATGGGTGTGGAGACATTTTTGCGTACAAGCGAGGCACGAATAGCCTCGTATGACGTATTGTCAAAAGCTCCTGAGATGTCTAAAAAGGCACCTAGTGCTATCTGTTGGGCGCCAATGGCCTTTTCAATGGTTGTTGTAAGGCAATGAATGGCAGTCTCAGTTGATTTGCCAGCTTGAGATTCACCTCCCTAATGTGCTGGTCAATTATCTTCTCCATAGCTTTAAGGAAGAAGGAGTTAAGACTGATCGGTCTATATGATTTAGGCAATTGGGAATCTTTCTTCCCTACCTTTGGGATAAACACGACTTTTACTTTAGCCCATTTGCTAGGTATGTGTCCAAGCAGGAGACTAGCTCGAAATAGACGGACCAGGGGAAGTGCGATTAGGTGCAGTCCCCGCTGCAGCAAGCATAGATAAATTCCATCTGGTCCAGGTGATTTGTGTTGGCTGAAATTCTCTACTGCCCATTGTACGCTATTTTGATGAAACAGTCTATAGGGCATGTTTCCAACGCGTTCTGAGTGATAGGGGGGTCCGCCTCCCCCAGCACCATTGGACTCTGCCACCATAGTCACGCGCAGGTTTGGGCATTCCCCAGTCTCAGAGAGGTATGTTGGTGAGGAAGGCTACTGGCTACTCAGCCAGGAGTAAACTGCTCGTTTCCCTTGGGTTGTTTGTGTATGTCCCATCCGGCTTTTTCGGCGTGCAGATGCCGTTTGAGTGGTCTTCGGAGAGGGCTTTTTGTAGCCTAACAGCTTCCGGGAGAGATGAGATCTGCCCGCAGTGTTGCACCACTTAGCCCGTTTTGACCTTCTCAGCTCTGTATTATATTAAAGCTGAGCCGTAGGAGTCCCATGTGGTCCTCCCACACTTCGCTTTATTGAAGAGCCTACGCGCAGTCTTTTTGAGATCTTCAAGGTTTTTGTTCCACCAGGGAACAGCCCTTCTGATCTTGCGAACCTTTTGTTCGCAGCTGGCGTGATATGCTGATTCAACATTAGTGTGAAGCACAGTAGCTTCACGCTCTAACTCGTCTATGGATGTTATCGGACGTGTGGAGCAGTCTCTGGATTGCTCAAGTTCAAAACAGAAAGAATCCCTGTTGGTCTTTCTGGGATTTCTAGTAGCTAGGCTACATTGTGAGGCGCTTCCTATGTCAAATCTAATGTGTTGGTGATCTGACATAGTGATTTCACTCGCAACGTGCCAGTTTGAGACAACGGACAAAATGTTCATACTACAGAGAGTTAGATCAAGGACCTCCTCTCTAATCGCAATAATAAATGTAGCTTCGCTGCCCTGATTTAGTACACCTACTTTGTTACTAATAATGTATTCAAAAAGGCACTCACCCCTTTTGTTGATGTTACTGCTCCCCCAGACCGTGTGATGCGCATTGGCATCGCAGGCGATTATCCATCTGAGCCGGTTTCTCTGGCAGTGTTCTATCAAGGCACAGGTAGCCGCCGTAGGCACGTCCTCCGAGTCGCTGGGAAAATATTCAGAGGCCAGCACTGCCTCCTGCTCGCCATGGGCAGTGAGTAATTTAACCCAAACTGCCACCAGGTCCTCAGTTAAGAACTGTGAAAGGGGAACAAATGTTAGAGTTTTGTTAATTAACAATGCCGCTCTAGGGGAGCAGCTTACCAGATGGGGTGCTTTACCCCAGGACACGTCCGGCGTTTATCCATGGCTCCTGGATAAATGCTATGTCATTGAAGCGAACCTCTCACAAAGGACGTCTGATGCGGCCTTTGCGTGCTGAAGGTTCGCTTGGAGACATCTCAGGTGTCTCCGGGTGTTGGGGAGGGTGGAGGGAGGGGGACTGGACATTAGTCCGCCCTCTTGCGGCCCTTGGCCGCCATCTTCCGGCCACGATTAGTGCGTAGAAGTGCCTCCTCTTCCGGTGTGCGCCTCGCACTCTTGGTTACGCGCCCGGTGCCTCGAGTGGGGCGACGGTTCCGCGCGTTATGCGCCCAATGAGTGGAGGGCGCAGGATCGTCCACGGTGCTGCGGGCTCCTGGGCCACTGCAGTGCCCTGTAGTGTCTTTGCAGCCATAACAGGAACACTGGCCGTGGAGCAGGTGGGCTTCTCCGCTGCGAGAGCAGGAGCCACTGCCTGCTCCTTGGACAGCGTGCCGTACTTTGGCTTAAGTGTAGCCGTGCCCCACGCGAAATTGACCTGGTGGCCCAGCAATTTCAGCCTGTTTGCCGACACTGGGTCCAGCGCAATTGTCAGAACGGCCTCTGCCTCATTTCGCGGTGGAAGACACGCCAGTCTCCCACGCGCAGGCCGCTGTTTTGGCCTTCAATGAGATTCAGAACCTCAGCCGTCTTCATGTCCGCGTTTGGAAGCGGAAAGTATCCGATGAAGACAGCGGCACGTGGAGCCTCTGCCTCAGGAACTATTTTGATCCGGGCGTCTTTCCACAGCCGGAGCTTTGGCACCTCTGTGTTTAGCCTCTCAGCTGTCTCTGCGTTCCCGCATGTAACCATCATCCAGCCCGGTCTGAAGGTGCAGCCGGAGAAGAGAGGCTTCACAGAGCCGTGTCTCAGGGCCATCACCCTCGCCAGGATGGCGGACTGTATTTTGTTTAGCTGCTCTGTCGTGAGCAGACTGCTGGGGTAATCGGCCGAGAGTATTGCCATCTTCACCGAGCTGGCAACGTCCCTGTATGAGGCTATGACACCGACTTGGGGTGTCTGCTCCTGTATTGCCTGCCCAGCCGCAGTTGCGGCTGTGTAGGCTACTGGGGCCTCCGTAGCAGGCAGTACACTTGCAGGTACCTTCGTCTTCATGGCCCTCTTTGACGACACCTCTTCTGTGGTCGTATTGGCCGATCTCTTCCTTGGTGATGGTGTCGGCTCAAGAGCCTTGTGAACAAATGTCCATGGCTACTTCGGGCTCCCGAATGGGTTCGATGTTACTCGATTTGGGGCTGCTAGAGCACCCTGTTTCATTTTGGTTTAAGATGGTATCCATGTATTGGTCCCACGAGTAATGAGGAAGGGAGTATCCCCCGGGACAGAGCCTCATACCCCGGATCGGGAGGTGCCAGGTATCCGGAAGCCACCGTTAAAAGACAAGCTAACGTAGTGCATTCATCACGGGGGCACGGTACGGTAACACCGGTGATTACGGGCATTCGAGTTGTCCTCTCTAGATCCGCCATATTTGATCTAGAGCAGGGGCACCTCGAGCAGGATGTGGTTCTTTACCACGTATGGTCGGTCTTTGGTAGTCGGCATNTCTTTGGTAGTCGGCATGTGACTGCCAACTCCCACTGGCTGAGTCAGATCGGCGCGGCGACAGGCGCGCACGCTTCCTTAACAAAGCCTAAGCTCTATTTTTATTACTTGTTCCTACCCTCCTATGTCGGAACTTCCTATTTATTGGAACCATCTTTCCGCAATTCGGATGGTTTCCAATCGACTTTCGGATAGGGACCATTTAGTAGTTCTTGGTGATTTTAATATCCCAGGGTCTATTTTGTCCTCAACCAATTCCTCCAATACACTTTTTACCACCACACAGCATGATTTTATTTCTGGTTTGTTCGACATTTCGATGTCTCAAGTCAATCATGTACGAAATTCCCTAGAGCGCTTGCTTGATCTCTGTTTCGTCTCAGACCCGGCAAGCGTTAGCTTAGCCAGGGACTCTACCCGAAAATCCCTATCATCCTACTTTCGACGTGACTCTTGACATTGGGACTAAGTTAGAGAATATTTCTGATCGTCCAGCCAAAAAAGTCCTCTACTTTCGGAAGACGGACTTCGAACGGCTAAATACCTTTAGATCTGATTTTTATTTGTCCGATCTATTGAGGTGCACTGACATGGCTTAAGCCGTGGATATTTTTTACAGTGCCATGAATTCCCTTTTTCCTGAATGTGTTCCGTTATACTATCCGTCAAACTCGAATAAGCCTCCTTGGTTTACTAAAGAAAAAACAAAAAATCTAATCTGTATTTTAAATATAAACGTATCGGTTCTTAATCTGCCCTTTCCTCTTATTTATCTGCTCGGTCGAGATTTACAGTGTTGAACGCGCAGTGGTACAAAAATTATTTGACTCGTTGTAAGGCCCAGTTCTCTGAGGACCCAAAACAGTTCTATAATTTTGTTAACACCAAACGTAAGCCAATTAGTCATCCTCGCTTTCCTTTAAAAATACAACTGTAAAAAATGATCAGGCAATTACCGATCTGTTTGCGCAGTTTTTTCAAACCACTTACTCTAATTCCACCGACGCAAATCGGACTTATCCTTACATCATGCCTAAGTCAAACTTAATTTTCAGTCCTAATTTAAACGAAAGCTCTTTTTCGTTTATTCGCCTGGTCCCGACGGAATACCTGGCTGTGTGCTTAGTTATTGTGCCGACGCCTTATGCAATCCCCTTCTAAAATTGTTTACCTTGTCCTTAGAGACCTCTCACTTTCCCCTTATTTGGAAGGAATCATTTGTTATTCCTGTCCACAAAAAAGGTAGCAAATCAGATGCCGACATTTTAAGAGGGATCTGTAAGTTGTCGGCCATCGAAAAACTTTTCGAAAAAATCCTTACTCCTCACTTGCAGCTCCTATGTAGTTCAATAATTTCTCCATGTCAACATGGATTTATAAAGCGAAGATCAACGACTACTAATCTTTTGGAGCTCACTTCCTTCATGATAAGGGGCTTCCATTAAATCTTTCAGACAGACGTACTCTATACTGATTTCAGTAAAGCATTCGACTCTGTCAACCATTCTCTCCTTGTTCGGAAACTCGATCTAATGGGATTTCCGGTTGATCTTCTTAGTTGGATCTCAAGTTATGGATGACAGGACGGAAAGGGTCCTATTTAAAACACATTACACAGTGCAACACATGAAAAAATAACTAATGTACACTATGTTTCCGTGATAGTACATCAAAAAATAAGAGATACGTGTCTCTCCGTTTTTCACCTACACGTGCAACTTTTTTTTTAACGTATCTACAAGTTTTTCGCTGAAAAAAGATTTTTTCGGAAAAATTATCATTTTATTAGGCTCATATTTTGAAAACCGTTGGGAATTTTTAATTTCTCTCTGAAGCAAAGTTGTAGCTCTTGTCGCCAACAAAATATAAATACACAAAATCGAAATCATCTTCAAGTTCAAAATCACAAAAATGCTGAACAAAGTTTTTTCCCCTGTTTAGCTCAATAGGTAGTAGAGGTGTGCACGAATACAGTCAAAGCAGCATTTTGTACTCTCACTCAAAGTTCAGTTTGACTGAGTGAGACATTGAGTAAAACGGATTTGGCAAATGTGGTAAATGCATGAGTAAAAAATTTACCATATCCGAAAGCCGAAGCAATAGAAGAATGAGTTTTCCGACCGAGTACTCGGTTAGTTGTGCACCGAAGTTGGTGACGTCAAAATTAATGCGTGTTTGTTTTTTATTATGTATGTACATATATTATGTTGTACATACGCAATTACTAAAGTACTTACGCTTTCCTCCAAACTCTGCATTCTTATAAGTAAATTTGCTGGTCTGCTGCATTTGCACTTTAAGCAATGAATGACGAAAATGCCGAAATTTTATCCGGTAACTTGAAACATTTCCTCTTCACTCACTCATTCTATCCGTTTCGTTCCGGTTTCAATTCCACTCATTCCGATTACAAGGAAAACAACACTCACCAATCCGTAATTCACTTATTTGACACCGTTTCGGCATGCCGAATCAGGCTTGTTGTACTCAAATATCCGAAATTTTGAGTGCATTCGTGCAGACCTCTAATAGGTAGCAAACTTTTCCAAATTGAAGCAAACAGACGTGCATAGAAGCTCCTGAAAGCTCTGCAGACAAATTTGTATGCAGCAAATGGGGGAAGGAAATGCTATACTACTACTTCATTGACATTGAAGCTACATTTTCTTCATTTTCATTTTGATGAGTTCATTATACAAATTCCAACTGGATCCGATGAATAAGGGGAACGGTTTCACCAAACGACAATGCCAATGGATAAACGCTACAGATACATTTTACATAAACATACATACTGTTTTTGTAATTGATAGCTTAGTATCTGCGACTCAATAGGAAATAAATAAATAAAGCATTTTTTGCAGTTGATTTTTTACTCGAATTTTTAAAAGTTTTCTACCTATTGACCTTAAGGATGCATATACAACTAGATAATTAATTTTTTTGATTTTTTGTTTCTTTATTTTCTTAAAATTTGATATCTTAAAAATGTCTGGTGCAAGTTTCAAGTCTTCTTTCAAGGAGCGCCATATATTGACACATTTTCAAGAGCGTTTTTCTCTAAACTATGATTTTCAAATCGGTACCAGAAATATCTCGAAAACCATTGAACCAAATTTAAATTTTCTGTGGATATTCTATACATAAATATCTAGTCTTTATCGTACGATTTTTTTAAAGATTTTATTTTTTTTTTTTATTGGGACAATAAGGACGACTTTTTTTTATTAAAATCGCAACTTTAGGTTCAAACTATCGGCATTTTGTCAAAAATCGATATTTCCAAAATCGGCTATGACAAAGACTAGATTAAAGTATCTTTTTTGATAATCTATTTCCTTTTTTAATTTTGGATGATTTTTGAGGTAACGGTATCTGGTAACGAATACCTCCATTTGTTTTTTACCTTAATTAAAAAGTTGATTACTCCGTTAATTCTACAAATTTTTTAATAAAAAATAATTTTAAAAAACTTAAAAGTGTATTCCTTTACCTAAAAAAACACCGATTCAGAAACGTAAATAGACTCTTTAAAAAATCAAAAATTGCCTTTTTAACTGGGGAAAAAAGTTTTTTTCTGATTTTGACCTTTAAGATTAAATTTTTTCGATTTTGTGTATATATATTTTGTTGGCCGTGACAAGAGCCACAACTTTGCTTAAAAGTTCCCAACGGTTTTCAAAATATGAGCCTAATAAAATGATAATTTTCCCGAAAAAATCTTTTTTTAGCGAAAAACTTGTAGATACGTTAAAAAAAAATTGCACGTGTAGGTGAAGAACGGAGAGACACGTATCACTTTTTTTTTATGTACTATCACGGGAACATAGTGTACATTGGTTATTTTTCCCTGACTTCAAAAATTACTCACAGTGTTATCTAATGTTCTCAGGATTACTTGTGGCATTCAGCAAGGAAGCCATTTGTTTACATTATCAATTTTTTTTTATCGATTGACGGCCGCTGTGTAAATTATTTTGAAAATAATGGCTACCTGCTGTGTAATTCCGTGTTCGAGCGGCGGAGCAATTACTGCGCGACAGGCCACTGTCTATTGCAACAATATCGCTCATCCTGCTTGCGCCGATCTTGGACAAGTTGGCCCGCGTATTGCTGATCGCATACGGAATAATTCCGGATTGGACTGGACGTGCCCGAGTTGCCTACATATTTAGTCGGATGTGCAAGCATTTATGAGGCAAACTCACCTCGAGTTTCAATCCATGGCTGCCGGCTTCAGGGATTTGTCAAGCAGTTTCCAGAAGGCGAAACGCCACTGTAAATCGCTTAAGCTGCTAAGTGACTCCGCAAAAAAAAAATGAGCAACGGTTCTAATAGTTTCTTACTTGTTCCAGACCCTGCGAGCCCTCTAATGCAATTAAGTCCTCGTACCAAGCCCGCTGATAACACCGCGGCCGGGGTCAAGGGCTCTGTTGAAGGTGCCGTATTTGCTCCCATTTCTGGCGGGACAAATTTCGACATGGATACGGATCAGCAAAAACCCAACGTCGACCAACCATCCACGTCGCATGGCGCTGTCTGCGCGTCGATGGACTTGGATGCCCACCCTAGGGTACCTCCGGTGGTCTCAACCTCAGCGCCACCGTAGACCCCAACATTCTGCAATTTCTTGAGTTGCCCAACGGCAACCGGAGCCTTTAGCTGGCGTTGCACCTAAAAAGCTAATCTTCGTTTCCCGCCTTAATCCAGCGGCCTCTAAAATCGATGTAAGGACCCATTTGAGCAACAAGTTGATTGTTTCTGGTACCGAATTTACTGTCTCAAAATTCAGTTTTAAACAAAGACGTGATATATCTTCGTTTAAAATTGCACTTTCTGATGTGACTATTTCCTAAGGCTCTTGATGCTTCCGTATGGCCTGAGGTTGCAATCGTTCACGATTTCGTTAATAAGAGTGTACCTCGGGCTCTGACGCCTTTATTTCCCTTGGCTAGTACTTCGAAAAACTAAACGACTCGTTTATCATACATTATCAGAATGTTCGCAGTTTACTAGGTAAGCTTAGTAAACTACACGTCAATAGTGTTTCCACTGATGCCAATGTTATTGCCTTTACTGAAAAGTAGCTCAACTCCTCTGTCTCTGATAGTGAAATAGCAATAGCAACAATAGGAACTACTTCGTTTATAGACGTGATCGTCTATTGCGTACCGTCGGCGGTGTTCTTATCGCAGATAAGTACGATCTTGTTTCAAACTTGGTTCCGATTACTGACACGGATTGCAATTTGGAGTTTGTTGCAGTTCGCTTTCATGTTCCTGACTATTTTGTTTATGTCTCATGCTCGTACATCCCACCCCGGTCTGATACTAATATATATTCACTGCATTTAATGTTGATTCAAAGTATTTACTCTTCCCTTGGAGTTAATGACCACCTCATAATTATGGGTGATTTTAACCCGCCTTCGGGTGCCCTCGCCTGATTCGAATTCTCTTGTTTCGACTGTAACTCACGATTTTATTCACGGCCTTATTGACCTTTCATTGGGACAATTATATTTTTTTAGGAAATGTGGAGACAAACTCATAATTCCTTGTCCTTCAGATTAGCCAGTAACTTTTCGCTGCTCCGCAAAGCTAATTTTTCTGACATGAGCTCTTTTTTTATATTCAGTCGATTGGACTTTTCTTGACTCCACTGAAGATCCCTTACATGTGTAACCATGTGGTTGAGCGCTTCTACGACGTATTATACTCCAATTTTGACATGTTTGTTTCGTCGTTTCCATCTCCTGACGTTTCGCATAAGCCTCCCTGATTTTCTCATCGTCAAGACTTTTTAAAAAACTCAGAAGAACTGGGCTGCAAGTCGATCGTGCTAGATATTTAATAGCTCGCTCCGACTCTCTGACCCACAATTCTGTAAGTTACAAAAACCACCTAAATCGTTGAAGACAAGAGTTTCAGGCTAATCCTAAGCAATTTTACGGTTTTGCTAATTCGAAATGAAAATCTCACATTTTTCCATCAAGCCTTTATTTCAAAAATGAGTCCGCTTTAAATGAGGCTGATATCGCGAACTTATTCGCATAATTTCTCCAGACAACCTATTCACCTATCAGTTTTGACCCAACCTCACCATATCCATACTCTCTTCCGCACTCACATAGTATTCTTTTACGCACAATCGGAAAAGACGATGTTCTACAGAATCTTAAAGCTCTTATACCTTCCTTTTCATCTGGTCCAGATCATGTATTGTTGTGTATTGAGAAATTGAGCCTGTGCGTAATGTAATCCTTTGTCTAAACTGTTTAAGATTTCCCTTCAGTGTTCATTTTGGAAGGAATCGTTCATAATTCCCCTTCACAAAAAGGATAGTTAGTCCAATATCGAAAATGTAAAGGGATGGCTTTTCCGAGTGGTGGAGTAATGTTTTATTGGAATGAAAAAGGAGATAACAGTAAGAAATTAATTTAATTCTGATTGTACAAAAACTTGGCTAGCTCTCCGTTCGCTCGTGCCTTTCGATCTCTTCTCTTCTTCTTATATATATATCGATATCGATAGGATACCGAGTAACTATCGCTTATATGATATTGGTCCCTGTTCGTTACATTCGGCCTCTCCTGACAATCGCAGCGTCCTCGCGAGATGAGTCGTCTGGGTTGTCTTCTTCGATGTCGTCATCATCTGGCTCATCGGGTTGAAGTTCGCACCAGCGTATCATCTTATCCGATGAATACACTGATTAATAGTGTCTCTGCTTTCTGTGTGCATTCGGGATATCTTCAACTAGATATCGGTAGTTGGGCAGCACTTTGGATACAATAAAAGAACCTTTGTATCGCGGTTCTAATTTGCGCGACGTGCCCGTGCTGAACGGCTCATTCTCGACCAAGCTATACTTTTCACTGCTCGAACTATTGTGAACTTCGTGAAGGCGTCGACAAGGACTAGAATATGTTCATTTCGCTTTGAACTCTTCGGAATCGATCTCAGGTGATCCAAGTGAACGGTTGAAAATGGTATCGGCTTGATGTCATCGTAATGATACTGACCTTCTTGGCGTCCTCCTGGCGTTTTATACATTGCGCAGCCGACACAGGACTTAATGTAGCCTTTTACTGTGCTCATGTGTCCGGCTTTGTCGTGGCATTCGAGGAGAATATGGAATCTTAGCTGCTTCGGCACAACCCATAGCATCTTGGTGTCATATTTTCGAAACAGGCGATCTTGTCAATCACGTACTCGTCGTTTTCAGATTTCTTCTCGGCTTTCATATCCGCAAAAATTTTCTTGATTTTCTCGTCTTGTAATTGTTTGGCAAACAGCCAGTCAGCTTCATCTATGATTGTTTTAGAGATCTTTAGGGATGCTGTCTCCATCTCATGCGCGACTTCAACTGGCGCTCTACTTAGCGCGTCAACGTGTGTTTTTGCTCGATGCATAACATCGACGTCAAACTCTTGATTACGTAACCACCATCTTGCAATTCGTGGTAACACTTCTCGTTTTTGCATTGATGTTTTCAAAGCGTTACAATCGGTAACAACCTTTACCATTTTTCCATTAATGTAATATTTGAATCGTTCTAATGACTCGACGACGGCTAGAATTCTAACTCGTAACTATGGTAGTTTTTCTCTGGATTGGAATTGGCTCGGCTATAGTATGCGATTGGCTTCAGTCGATCTTCATCTTTCTGCATTCAAACTCCCGCTAACCCAACGGCACTTGCATCCGTATGTATTTCATGTTCGGCATCTAGGCGGTAGCTAGTTACAACAGGCTTTGACGTAGGGCATAATTTTAACTTTTCAAAAGCATCGTCTTGTGGGTGTTCCCATCTGAACGTTTGTTTCTTGAGCAAAGAATTCGCAATGGCTCTGATATTATTGCATATCCGGGTACAGATATGCAATCGCATTTATTTTGACTTTTCCGGGGCTGATAACATCAGTGTGTATTTGGTGACCTAGAAATGTGATTGACTGTTTATACAACTCACACTTGTCTGGATTCAAAGTTAATCCGCAGTCTCGCAACACTTGTAAAATTCTCCCAAGTTTTTCATACATTTCACCAAATGTTTGGCTGCCAATGAGGATATCGTCCATATAATGCATCATGTCGCCTTTCTTCACACGCTTTTGCAACTCTGTCATAAGTCGATTGAATGCAGCAGGTGCATTTTTCAGGCTAAACGGAAGACGTTTAAAGAATGCAGTGAACTTTCTGCTTTCTGGATCCATTTCAATCTGATAATAGCCGCTATTCAAGTCAAGGGATGAAAAATATGAGAACCGCTTCTCTTCCTGCAGCGTCTCCTCAATATTCGGTTCTGGGAAGTTTTCCTTTCTGATGAGCTTATTCAGGCGGCGGTAATCAATGCAAAGTCGATCACTACCGTTCACTACCGTTCTCTGTCTCTTTCCAATAGTTCGTCGACCATCTTGGCGACAACTTCCTTCTTTGGCTCGGAAACTCGATATGGCGCCTGGAAGACTACTTTGCCACTCTCAACAACAATTTGTGCCTGGATAACGTCTTGCCTATGCCTTCCAATACTGTGAAGAAAACGTCGGAAAACTTCTTGAGCAGACTACATACCTTGCTCCTTTTTTCTGTGTTCTGAAAATTAACAAAAAGGTTTTTAAAATAATTCTCGGTTGAGCTTGTTGCCGGCTGATGAACGGCTCTCCCTTAGTTCGAATTGCAATAATGATTCGGCGCGTGTAATGACATCTTGTCCCAACAACATTTCTTCCTGGAACAGATTGTCGTCTGCGATGTAAACTTTGACTGTAACCTTTTTTCCAGCGATTTCGGTGTCCACAACCATATCTTCGGTAAGGATACGTGAGCCCATGCCCATGATTTTCAGGTAGCATTCCTGTTGATCTGCGTCGATCTCGTCAGCAACAGATTAGCGAATTATACTCGCTTGGCTTCCAGTGTCAATAAAACCGGTATAACCTTTCGCGTTGATGAAACGCATCACCTGTGCGGCTTGGGAAATCTCATCTGTGGCATGAAACTTACTACATTTGGAGCAACGCGTTTTCTTCCTCTCCCTTGGGCATGCACTCGCAAAATGCCCAACATCTCCGCAATTAACGCATGCCTTAACTTCCCTTGGCTTCGATTGCTTCATCTCATTTTCCAGCTTCACCTCAAAAGAACTGGATTTGGGTACGAACTCCTTTTTATTTGCATTGGGCCGCCCTCGATTTATAAAATATGCCTCTGCAGCGTCGCGAAAATCCTTTATCGTCGAAAAACAAATGGCTGCAATACTGTTTTGCAACTTTTTGTGCTGTAGACCCGCTCGAACATATCGAATGACTGCTGCTTCACTAAGCTTGAATCGCACTCCAATTGCTGACATACGGAAACAATACTCCCTTACGGTTTCCTTCGCTCGCCTAGTTGCATTCGCCATATTAAAATGATTTTCTGCCTCGTCCGGCTCTGATCCGAAGTCCTCTCGGATTGCTGCTGAAAAACTGTTCAATGTTGTGTATAAAACTTGCGAAGAATCAAGCCACATTTTGGCGGGACCCTTCAGCCCCCCCCTGGGGGGGGGGACCCTTCAGCACCCCACTGCACTATGGGGAAAATTACCACTTTATCTGGCATTTGCATGTTTTTTAAAAGTTATTTAAGAAACACAAATTTGGTGTCAATGCATTAAGAAAACATCCGTCTATTATGGCCCAAACTTAAAATGTTAGAATAATAGCTGTAAAGTCAGCTGTTGCAATCGGGAGAACGTGCGGCTATGTTTTGTAAATTTGGTCTTACGTTTTGTTTTATTTTTTTTTTTTATTTTAACGCAATTATAAGACAATCAAGTATTGTACACTTATTTTCACAGGTTTGTACTGTGTGTTTAATACAAAATATTGTTCAAATTGTTCGTGTGTATACTAATATTTTGTCGTTTTATAAGGGCTTCTGAAGCTGGATTTTTATAAGCTAATTGCAACTTTGGAAAGGATTATCTTAAAGAGTTTAGACTTGTTTAGGTGTCTGTCCAAATGTTTTTTGTAACGTTGTCAATTCTGAGTTAATACGAATTTGTGTTAATGTCCTCTTTTTCCCTCTTTTGACGCAATTTGCATTTTTTTTAGTTAACCTCACTTTTTCCAACGTCGATTTGTTTGCTGTGCGGAATAGCGAGAGGGGCCGGCACGAACGACAGAAGACAGTTGAACGATATTTCGAACTGCATGCGTGCAATAGTGTGGATAACAATAATTTAAAAGTAAAAAGTCACTAATTTTGCAACAATTTTCATTATAATTGGACTAATATTACATATAAAAACTTTGAAAGAAAACATTTACAATGGTTGAATGATACTACAACTCTGCCTTTAAAAAAGAGTAATAAACTACATCACTCCAGAAAGCACAGTCGATTTGAATCCTAGGGCGATGTGTTTAAACGAGCTTTAGATAAATCAGGTCCAATAATTTCTTCCCTAAATTTATCGCGACTCATAAAAAAACATAAAAATCTTTCTCTTCCCATTAAGCTGCTTCCAACTTCTTTTGTGTGAACACAAAAATATAAATAATTGTTTAGAACAAGACGAGTTTGAAGATAAAAGCCTACGTTTTCTCGAAAACTTTGAGTTGGAAAATTATGAAAATAATGAAATCTAATAAAAACTGGTTTCTCTTCATTTTGGGGGCGGAAGGGGGTGTGGCGAAACTCCTATCTGCAACGTTAACACTTGTAGGTGACTGAATTTGGAAAGTTTATATCAAAAAATGCATGTAAAATATTATTTTTTTGCAAAAGGGGCGTTGACACGCCCATTTTTCTAAAATAGATTTTAATGGTCTATAACAACATAATAAAAAAAATTGCAGTGAAATATCTTCTTTGGTTAACTTACAATAATAAATGCCTGATAAAGTGGTCAATTTCCCCATAGTGCACTGGGACCTACATCGTCGCCTTCCGGCTTACTTCGACTGGCTGCGCCTTCTAAGCCTGCCATCTCTAATGGATCGTCGGACCTGCCATGTAGTGATGTTCCTATATAAACTAATTAATGGCCATATATCTTCATCCTATTTCCTTAACAACCTGAAAATTTCTGTCCCAGCTAGACCGTCTTGACCTATGCAGAACTAATATCGAGCTACATGATCCTTTCCGTATTTTATGTTCTATTTATAGTGAATATTACTTTTTGTTACATGTTGAATTGTCCTTAGATTATAATTCACAACATGGTGCAGTGCAAACCTATTAAATTTAAACGGTTCTAAATGCAAGCTTATGGCATTCTCTCGTGTAGCTGTCAAGCTTGCACCATACACGCTGAAATGCTGCTCTTTGGAAAAAATTGCTTTAGTTAATAATTTAGGTGTCCGTCTGGATCCTAAACTTTACTTTATTGATGATATTTCATGCATCGTGAATAAAGCCTGAAGTGTGCTTGGATTTATTAAACGCTGGTCGAAAGAATTTAATGACCCGTACGTTACAAAATCTCTATATATTTCTTATATGGATATGGATCTTGCGTTTGGAGCCCTCAGTATGGGGTCCACAGTAAACGCATCGAGTCGGTTTAAAATTACATTATACTTTTCGCTGTACGCGGCTTAAACTGGGATGCAAACCAGAGGTTACCCCTTCTATTCTAGTAGACTCCTCCTTATTAACTTACCATCTTTATCTAACCGTAGAACCATGCTTGGCATTTCCTTTTTTTATAACCTTATCCACGGTGACGTGGAAAGTGCTGACTTGTTGGGGCAGCTTTACTTTTTCGTGCCGAGTAGAAATACTAGATCCTATATTCCCTTAGTGCTGCGCCATTGTAGAACGTCCTTTCAAGTGCATGAACCATTTAGAGTCTTACGTGCACATTTTATTGGCTTAGTTAGATTTTTTGTTTGTTTTTTATTTTGGCCGTCAGCCATCTGGCGTACAGGGGGAACAACGGGTGACAAATCACCTGCCGTAACTGTCCGCACCGCTGGAAGTGCGACTATACTCTCCCCGTGAGGGCGGCTGGAAGCAGGTCCCAGGAGGTCGAGCGCAAAACAAGGAGGAGGAGAGCTCATGAGAGCGATTTCATCCGGGAGTCGGAGACTACGGAAAGGGCGAACCGATGGGTCCACCGAGCGGCGTGATCGGGGGCACGTCCCTCAAAGAAGGCAACCCCAAATTAGGAAGCCAGTCCCAGCAGCAGCAGAGGAAAAAGACACTCTATCACGAACGGAAAAGGACGGCTTTTATCCTCACGCGAGCTAACCCAGCCATGGAGGCGGACCGGAGCAAGCGGGTCTTATTAAGTGGGCGAGAAGGGTCCTACCGGACTTCAAGCCTGAGAAGGCGGAAAGACCAGTAGCTCCCAAAGCCCAATCAGAAACGCTAACGCGGGCAAAAGCTCTGCCAAGCGTCAGCGCTCTTCAGCGTTCCAGGGTGCAGCGCCAGCGTTTCTTCGCCGAGGTGACCAAAGGTAAGATCCTGATTGGAGTGGTGGACGAGGGCTCCAGTGATGGACATATCCCGAGGGAGCAGTGGCGCTCAAAAGAGTCCTCGCTCTTGAGGCGTCCCTCTCTTAGGCCGATTAACCCAGCACCACACAAAGAGTGCCGGCTAAGAGAGGCGGCCAAGGCGACCAATCCACGCCGAACCAATGGGCAGAACCCACCACCGCCGAAGAGGCGAGAGCATAGCAAAGCTCGCACTGCGCAAACGCCGGATCAGGCCGAAGCTGCGAGGGGAGAGCGCAGCGCCAAAATCAAAACCGGCGCGACCGACCCACGCCATCTATCCGGGAGAGACGACGCATGCGCAGGACACCAGATGTGGAACAACGCATGCGCCGGACAAGAGCCGCCCGGGATCGGCAGAACTAGGCCACGACCTAGTTCTGCAAAAGGAAGCCGTGCATTGAGCGTGGAGTTTCGAGACCGAGCAGACGCGAGTAAAAACAAAGTGATAAAGTCAACTTGAAGTGACCACGTGCCGTCAGCAGCGAAACCAGGAGACACACGAGGATTGGAGGACGCTCCAACGCCTGGAGGCAAAAGGGTACGGGTGAGCCATGACCGCTGGCCAAGATTAGGGGTATTTTTGGCACGGCGGGGTCGACAGCCACTGCGTGTGCAGAGTGCCGATCGCCGGCTGCCGCCAGACGGACGGGTAGCTAATAAATTATGAGAATAAAAGTTAACTCTGCGCCTTTTAAACTCCGCTCGGCCCGTCGTCAGCCCCTGTCCCGTCCCTAAGGGAGGTCCCCGCTGTTGGAAATTCTTCCAAGCGGGGCGGCTGTTGGAAAGTCTTCCAAGCCGGTCTTAGAGGGGTCTTCCAGGCGGGGCGCCAAGGAAAAGGGCGTTGAAAACTCTTCCAGGCCCGCCTCTAAGGGATCAGCCGCTGTTGGAAATTCTCCCAGGCGGCCGCAGGACATTTTCGTTACGGCAAATTAAAACCCCGCCGGCCAAAACTCGGAAATCTGTACATGCAAAAGTTTTGCACGTGCCGCGGCCAACAGACGCCGCAAAAAAAAAATATACGAAATCAAGGGGAAAAGGGAGACGGCGTAAAAATTTTCCATCGAACACGCGAAATTTTGGCGCCGCTCGAGCCAGATCGTGCTCAGCATCGGACGCCCGCCCCGACGTCGCTGTCTGCGCCGACTCCGGCAGAGGGACCTAGGCAGCGTGCATCTCGACTGCGCTGCCGCGGACGCCGGGCATATATTGGGAGCTGCTCCTCCGCCAGGGGAGACACTTGGTGACACACATCGGTCGTGGTTATCTCGGAACAAGAAAGAAAAATACGAAGTAAATTTTCTCGCGCATCCTTCAGCCGTGCATCCTCGAGTCTAGTATTGACATCCTTGCTCAACGGGAAGTCTGCTTAGAAAAATATATATATATATTAATTATAAAATAATAGTAATAGAGGCCCGTATCCTGCCGCCTTCTTTATTAAGTACATCGAGCTCCGCCGCACTGCCGCTGCCACCCGACGGATCCTGCGTGATCCTGCGCCGTATACTATCACGGATCCTGCGAGTTCCAGTCAAAAGAATTATCCGGAGAAATTTTAATTAACAATATATTATTCCCGGAATCCCGTGAGATTCCTAGCCAGCGAGAATCCAGCCAGCTTCGCCTAACCCAACATAATTACCTCAGGCACCAACCACAGCCGTGCTATACGTCCTTCAGCCGCATACCCAGCGTACCATGGGCGTCACCTGGATTAGCTACCGCAAAAGCACGAGCTGAAGGCCATCCTCGGCGAGTTCGGACTCGAGCGGGGAGGAACCGTGGAGGACCAGCGAGCCCACCTCATCGCGTTCGTCAAGCTGCCCGGCCACACTGAGGCAGTACAGCAGCGCCTGGAAGAACTGGAGCGGCAACTCGGGAACGCGCCCAGCGAGGATACCAAGCTGCTGTCCCCAATGGTATTGGACCCCGACCTCAGCTCGCCGAAACCGGGCACGTCGACCTCGCCCGCATTGCTAGCTCTCACGCTGCCCCGCAGTACCTCGCCCGCCGCAGGACGGCGACCGAACCAGAAGGCGGAAGAGCCTTCTCGCTCCAGGACCCGGCAGGGCGACCCGGCAAGTGGGGCCTCTCGTTCGACGGGACGACGCACCCGCTGGGTTCCATGGAGCGCCTCGAGGAGCACGCCGACACTTGCCGGATCGACCGGCAGCTTCTGGCCCAAGCCGTGGGAGTTCTTCTATCCGGCAGAGCGGAGGGCTGGTTTCGGACCAGATGCCTCTAAGGAGCCAGCTGGGCCGAGGTCCGCCGCGAGCTCCTGGATTTTTTTCCTGCCGCCGCGCTACTACCAGCGGCTGAAGGACGAGAGCCGGAATCATTTTCAGAAGCCCAACGAGCCCTTCAAAGAGTATTTGATAGACATAAAATTACAGATGCGCCAGGCCGGATACTCCTCCGAACGAAATCTGGATCGCATTAACGACAATCTGTTGCCGGACTACAAGCTGTTCACCCGGAGACAGGATTTCCGCACGTTAGCGGAGCTAACCCGCCTCATAGTGGACTACGAGGTGACGCGCAGTCGAGGGGGACGAGAGCCGGTTCACCGACCCCAACTGGCAAGGCCAGCGCTGGGCAGGACCACCGTGGACGCCGACAGGATGACCCGCCGGCCACCTCCCCCTCCACCGCCAGGGAACCCCCCCCAAGGATCTCGGAGCCGGAGCGAGGGCGCGAGCCGGAGCGCCGTCTCTTCGGCAGCCATGGAACCAATCCACATTTGCGACGCCTGCCGCAACTGCGGTCAGCCGGGACATTTTCAAGGGGAGTGCCGGAACCCGCGGATATTTTTCTGTTGGGACTGCGTCCGCCGAGGGATCCGGACTGCTGCCGACGCCAAGTGCGGGAAACGGGAATGGGCCTCGCATGACCGGGAATCCCCCGAGGAACCCATCCGCCCCGGACAACCAATAGGAGGTCCCCTCTACCAGCACCAGGGGCAAGTCAGCGCCGACATCACCATGGAAGAGCGAAGATTCGTGGCCACCCTGGACACTGGTGTAGTATGTTCACATAGCGAATTCACACTGTACTCAGTGTTATGCATAAATACAAATATATTAATGCACTTAATGAACAAGTCAAAGACCCTAACAATGGGCCTGCTAAGTGCTGAGTCTGCATACCTCATATGCGCGACCACATTGTCACTACGTAAACATAATACCTCCTCCCTACCTCTGCGACTCTTCGCCGTCGCTTACTTATATGCATATATAGATACATAAGTACTGACCGCTCTGCTGCCGTCTTCGCTGTTGGCGCAGCTGCGACTTATTTGGTAAGAACTAAATATGTAAAGAATTATAAATTCAATCAATAAAAGAACGTCGTCTGGAGCGAGACTTTACCTGCTTCAGAAAATAAACACACGTAGTCTTTCTCTTCACAGCGAACGGTCGTGTTTTTGTTTTGCGCTCCGAATTTTGTGTTTTTTTTATTTTGTAAACCACCGGGGTTTTTGTAAATTATTACCAAACTTTTAAATAACTTCAGCCGTTTGCTACCGCGCGTGCATGAGCTTTCTTTTGTGTTTAATTTGATTTAATTACACTTTTAGTTTTGTGCTAAGGCGGTTTTCTTAATTCTCTTTTGT
>VNJU01007004.1:0-21709 GCA_008042675.1 Drosophila seguyi | reverse complement strand
AGAAGCCCTTGGCTTTAAGTGCTTCTTGAATCTCGGAGGGGGCGACGTCAGGTTCAATTCCTTTAAGTACTACTTGCAGTCCCTTGCTGCTTTTTAGTTGGTATGTGTAGAAGTTCTTTTTTGATTCCCCCAGGTAATTGGACACGGCTCTAAAGTGTTCTTTCGACTTCGTTTGGATTTTGGTCTCGGGTATGTTCCCTTTTATAATCGGAACAACATGAAAATTTGCGTCCCCGACCAGCAACAATTTTGTTGACCAGGGCGTTTGAGCTTTTTTCCCTTACATATATAGGTGGAGGCTTTGGTTTCTTTTGCGTCACCTGCCCCAATTCTGCTCGGTTGTTCTCCTCCTCAGCTAAGATGTCGAATCGGTTATCATTGGAACTCCTAGTTTGTTCATTGCTTGTGTTGGTACGGTTGATCTTTGGCTTATTACCAACCGTGTTTAGTGGACTAAGCTTACGCTTAATCTGGATGTAGCGATCCATACCGGTCTGTACAGCTGGAACCGCCTGTTCCCTTTCGGAGCTTACGGTTTTTGTTGCCATTGTATTTTGCACTGCGGCCGTTGGCACCGAATTCGCAATATTGGTAGTCTGTTTAGTTGTTGGTAGTGGTTTTGCTGCGACTGCAGAAATTGTTGGCACTTATTAATTTAAATTAAATAAGCACTTATCTTGCTCATAACACTAGTTAAAATAAAATTTTCTTTTATTGGTTGGCGTCTTTCCGCACTATTTGGAGTACTCCAGAATAATATACTTTGTATTTAATTTATTTCATCCACTTTCTTTAATTTTTTCCGGAGCTCACGAAAAACCACGTCCGCTCACTGCGAGAGTTTATAGTAAAAAAAAAAAAAAATCACTATTGGATTTGTAACTTTGTAAAACACCAACATGTAATATTTCGAAAAATTCGACGTTGGCCAAAGAACTAGTTAGATGGTTCTGAGGTGGGCTAGCTGAAGCCACCGGACGGGTTGCAGGTTGCGGATAGCGCAAGGCCTCCTGTGGTTAGCTGCGTATAGCGATTTGTCGTGAATAAGCAGTCCGGGACAACACCACCGTCTGTAGTACCGACAAGGCGCTTGTCTGACCGTCTTTAATACATAGTCTTACACACTCTTTACTTCCTACACGCGTTCCTACCCACATTCTATCCCCAGCATCTCACAAGGGCAGTGGTGACATCCTGCGGCAAGGGTGCCACTCCACCCCCCTAAGCCAGGGTGTTACGCGTTCCGTGCCCATTGGCTGGTTTGCAGTCAGGGGTAACCGACTGTATTCGGACGGAGCCTCACCGATACCTGGCCGCCTCGGTGAGTATACCTGGGCCCAGCGTGTTAATGGGGGCTATGACACCTTCCCCTACACTCGTGAGACCAACTTATGGATCTTAAAAATATTAAAAACTTAAACATGCGGGACTTAACCGCAAGTTAAGTAGCAGAGCGGATAGAAGAGGCGGCTCTGGACCATGGTCTTGGCCCCTCACCCGATGAGTGCTGCGAAGTTGAAGGGCCCGACCCCGACACAGAGCGCCTCAAAAGGTGCAGAGACTTTCAAGCCGGCAGCGAGGCCACCAAACAGACGGACACTGGCACTGCGGCTGTCCTGCAGGCGAGCGACGCCAGCAGGAGGGACGCCGCAACACCCTCTTCCGCAAGGTCGAAGAAGCAAGCCGCGAAACAGGCTGCCCCAGCGGCAAGGCAGCCCGGGCGAGTCGGGGATCCTCTGAGGCAAGGCCTCAGTGGAGACGGCCGTAAGTGGTACCTCCGGTACCTCGAGCCAGTTTTTGAAGCCGGAGGAGGCCTTAAAGAGATCTAGCAGAGCACCGTGCGCCGAACGGGGCTCCAGAGCTGCGGGAACGAACGTGTCCCCGATAGAGAGAGCTGGCGGTCAGGCTGTTGCGGCGAGGAAGAGGCAGCTACAGCACACGTCGCCGCCCGAACTCCCCAAGACTATGTCCAAGAAGACAACGACAAGGAAAATCGCAACGCTGGAGGGCTCGAGAACCTCACTAGGCGCGAAGTGTCCGAAGGCGGCCTCGTACGCCAGTGTTGTCAAGGCCACGAACCTGGCCATACTGGCGCGGGACTACCCGAAGAGGCTGCTGACAAAGGAGGAGTGTTCAGCGGCTGAGCAGGCCCTCGTCGAGGAAATGACGAAGGGCTAGACCGCGGCTCTCAACTTCAACGGCATCCAGTTCCGTGATAATCTGGTCCTAGTGGACTGCTTGGACTGCGATGCCATAAAGCAGTTGGAGCTAACAGTCCCCAACATCAGCACCAAGATGGGTGTGCAACTCCGCACCTGCCTACAGGATGACTTGCCGGTGACGAACATGGAGAACGATGGAGAAGTCCCTTGGGCTGCTCAATGAGCAGCGATCTGGGACTGGTGCTCATCCAGGAGCCTTGGGTCGTCAGAGGCAAGATCTGCGGCCTGAATCAAGTGAGTATGCAAACAATTGCAGACGTAAGGGAGGCATCACCAAGAGCTTGCGTCTTGGTGAGGAAGGACACTAACTTTCTATGTCTCTCTAAATTTCTCAACAGAGATCTAGTAGTGGTGATGATCACTAGCGAGCGCGGGAGTATTGTGGTGGCGTCAGCATACTTCCCAGGAGACGTGACGGATGCCCCCCATCAAAGGTTCAGAATCTGGTGCAACACTGCAGCAGCAAAAGGCTACCCTGTGATGCCAACGCGCATGGGGAAGTACGGACACCAACAGCAAAGGTGAGTGTTTACTAGACTATCTTGTATCTAGGGATCTCACAGTATTTAAATTGGGGCTGAACCCACTTTTATTACTAAAACCAGGGCCCAAGTACTGGCATTACTTTCGGCAATGAGGGAGGCTCCCGGTTGATTCGCAACTGGAAGGTTTCCTCAGAACCATTAATGTCGGACCACAGGATCATCCTGTTCGACATTCATAGTAACCTTAGCTTTATCCGGGTTATCCACGACGGATTGACTGGCCAGCCTATCAGTCCTGTCTGGAATTAAATCTGAGCAGACTGAACCAGAGTAGAAGAGATTCCTCTCCGAAAGATCTTGAGCAACTCTCAAGAGAAGTAGGGGAGACAATCTTAGATGCATATCATGCAAGCTGTTCCGAAAAAACTGTAGAGTCCAGCAGGGACAAACTTGGGCGACTTCGCGCAGAGGTCAGGAAGCTGTTTAGCACAGTTAAAAAGAACAGCGGCAATTGGGAATTATACACCAAAAAACTGACAGAGAGTAGCAAAGAAATCCGGTATAGTAAGCGTGCTCACTTTCGGAAATTTTGTTCCACCATAGAACAAGCCGCACCAGCGGCTAGAGTGTTTAAGGCGATCTCAAAAAGCAAAGTACTATCTAAGCTTTGCCTGAAGAGAGCGGATGGCTTTTTCACAGAAGATGAAGAGGAGAATGCGGAACTTCTTCTGCAAACTCACTTCCCTCTGTACAGAACCATCTTCAATGAACAAAACAGGTATGAAAGGATCCCCAAGGGGGACCCAATTGAAGCCTGGCTACAGCAATCGTAACTGAGCAAAAGATTAGATGGGAAGTGAGTACACTCAGCCTATACAAGGCTTCGGGGCTGGATGGCATCATTAACCTCCATCTTTAAAAGGGTATTGAACAGCTAATGCTGTTCCTTGTAAGCATTTTCAGGCGAAGCCTAGCTATGGGCTACATCCCTAGGGCATGGAGATCGGCTAGGGAAGAAAGACCCATTTCATTCCAAATCCTTAGGCCGATCAGCATCACCTCCTTCCTGCTGAAAACCCTTGAAAAGATTGTGGACAGCCACATTAGAAACTCGCACTTGGTGCGAAGTCCTCTGCATGTGCATCAGCATGCCTATAGAGAACGGAAATCATCAGAATCGGCTCTCCTGAGCCACGTTGACAGTCTCCAGCGCTCCGCAAAGGCCAAAGAGGTAGCTCTTTGTGCCTTTGTGGACATAGAAGGTGCTTTTGAAAAGACAGCCCATGATGTTGTGGTAAGATCACTCCGTAGAGGAGTTGAGCGGGGCTCACGACCTGGCTGGGCAAACTCCTCGATAGCAGAATAGCGGAAGTCACTGGCAACAATGTGACATTTAGAGCTCAAACCACCAGAGGCTGTCCGCAGGGTGGTGTCCTATCACCATTACTCTGGAGCCTAGTGGTGGATGAGGTGTTAGATAAACTTACAGCAAATGGGTCCGATTGTCAAGGTTATGCCGATGGCATAACTCTGATCTGTAAAGGTAATTTTGAGAGCACATTGTACTATAGAATTACACTGGGCCAATCGCTACAAGCTCAAATCCATTCGGCCCATAGTCATTGGGGGTACAGAAATAAAAATCTGCACTGAAGTCAAATATCTGGGACAGCATGTGGAACCTGCCGTTCGCAAGGCCACCATGGCCCTAATGAGCTGTAGATCTCTTGCAGGGAAAAACTGGAAAGTGTCTTGCCTGTACGTGCATCTCGGGCGCTATGCGCACTTGCCCATCCACAGCTCTGGACGTGCTGCTTCGACTTCCACCACTGCACTTGTATATCAAGCACAGTGCTCGCAGATCTACCATGAGGATAACAGGGGCAAGACCAGCTGACTCGGCTGCGACTGCAACTGACCTGTTACTGGAATATCCGCAGGATGCTCAGTTGGCCAAGTTCAGTTTTGAGAAACACTTCAGAACGGAACTTAGCAACAAGTCGGAGTGGACCAACATGTCTACCACCTATGATGTGAAACCACATGCTATTAGATGGTACACTGACGGCTCACTTACAGAGGATGGTGCGGGTGCGGGGGTCTGCGGGCCTCGACTCAAACATCATGAACCTCTAGGGAAATTCGCCAGTATCTTTCAATCGGAAGTACACGCGATTGGGAGATGTGCCTCATTTAACATTGAGCGGGTGTACCCGCAAGCCTCACTCCTCCCATTGTTTGTAAGCTGTAACCTTCCTTTGAACTCTTCAATTAGCTGTCTGCGCATACCTTTTATATGAGGGGTAGGGGTGGGGTGTGGGATATGGCGCCTGGCTTGATTGACTTTCCCTTGAATTCTGGTTATATAGTTTGCATTCTTTCGAATGCAGACAGTCTATAAGAGTCAAACCCTCCCTTTTCGTTCACACACAACTGACCCTTTTGATCGCACGTGAATGGACATGTGCGCACAGGTTATATGTGACCTTTTTACCCTCCACCCTTTTTTGGTGATGATCGCACGTGAATGGACGTGAGTGCACAGGTGGTATTTGACGTTTTTAACTCCATCCCCTTTTGGGGTGTGATTCAATCGTGGGATTACCCCCGGGCCAGTAGGTTTAAAAGGGGGCCCGTAAGGATGGAAAGGGGTCCGCGAGGGCCCAGCAATTTTTTTTAACAGTATCGGAGAGGGTCTTGGAATTAGTTACCCTTAATCTATTCGTTTGTCCTATCATAGTTGTTTTTTATGTTATATGTTAATTATATGTAGTATAAGGCCCTAGCACATAGAGAAAATAAAGATTGAATACAAAAAAAACACAAATCATACGCTGAGCACGGTGGCCGTTAAATCATGGTATGGGCATGTTTTTCTTACAATGGGGCTGGTCCCATACATATGATCGATGGGATCATGGACTAACATGCATACGTGAAAATATTAAAAACTATCATGCCGTATGCTGTGGAAGATATGCCATTAACTTAGCCATTTCAGCAAAACAATGATGGTAAGCACACCAGCAAAGTGGCCAAGGAGTAGCTTTGCAAAGAAAAAATTGATGTAATGCATTGGCCAGAACAGTCCCCGGATTTAAATCCCATCGAAAACTTATAGGGGGATCTCAAGCGATGCGTGTCAAAGTCACCGACTTCCAAGCCGCTACTTTGGCAATTTGTACAGGAGGCGTGGGGATAAATATCCCTCAAGCGATGTCAAGATTTGGTGAACTCCATGCCACGAAGGTGTGAAGGGCTGTGTTAGCTAATAAAGACTATTCAACTAAATATTAGGTCTTGGCCAATTAGTATATTAGTAGAAATATTTTATTTATAAGACATTTTCAAATTTGTTACATTTTTTGTCTAATTTATTACTGCTGTTTCAATGAACAGCATAAATTATACTTTTTGCCAACGGTCGCGGCATATGTGCACCCGTACACATATGTACACACACACGCACGCACTAGAGCTGGCTACGCCAGGGCCAAGGTCCAAGCAACCACTGTATATAGTTGCTACCTAGCCCCGAGCCTGCTCATAGATGCCTTCAGGAAATCGCCGAAGACGCCCGTGGAAGATCCCCTGTAATTATCGCTGGGGACTTCAACGCGTGGTCCACCGCCTGGGGAAGCTCGAGGACGACCCAGTGGGGAACCATCCTACTGGATGCCCTGTCCACCCTGGATGTTTTCCTCCTAAGCGATGGTAACAGATGCACCTACAGCAAGACAGGCAGGGAGTTGGTCATCGACCGGACTTTCGCCAGCCCGGAGCTCTCCGGGAATAGCCACTGGGAAGTCGCGGACTTGCTTACGTACAGCGATCATGCAGCGATTATAGTCCAGATGACGCGCAGCTAGCAGGGCCCAGCTAACCGACAGCCTGCGTATAGGGCACACACCCTTAACGTAGAGGTTCTCCTTGCCAGTATGGAGGCCAGCGATATTGCTGGCGATGCTGCGCAGCCGGACTAGCTGCGAGAATCAAGACTGCATGCGATGCCGCCATGTCGACCTCCATTAGAGGAAACAGCAGGCGGCCAGTGCCCTGATGGAACCAGGAGATAGCAGCAGTCAGGAGTGAGTGCCTATCTGCAAGGAGAAGATGTCAACGGAACAGAGGGCGTCAAACGCAAGCACTGTTCGAGGCCCGCTACAGGGAGAGGAAAAAGGCGCTCAAAGCTGCCATCAAGTCGAGCAAGAGCAGATGCTTCCAAAAGCTGTGTGATGCAGCAGACCAGGAACCATTTGGATCGGCTTACAAGCTGGTCATGGGCAAGCTCTACAGGCCCAGGAAACTCGGAGCAATTGTCTCCACGGTGTTCCCTGCGCAACCGCCCCTAACGCTCCCCAGCATAGCGGCGAGCGAAGGGATCCGCATCAGCGATGAGGAAGTCCTCTGCGCGCTGTTTAGCAGTAAAGCTTCCAAGGCTCCGAGACCCGATGGCATCCCTAATGTTGCACTGCGTGCCATAACGGAGGCCTACCCGAGCCTATTTGCACAGGCATTCAACAGGTGCATTGCTGAGCGGACCTTCCTACGAGTCTGGAAGCAACAAAGGCTTGTGCTTATCCCGAAACCGGGCAAGACCAATGATGACCCGTCCTCATATCGCCCCCTCTGTATGGGTGGGGAAGTGGGGAAGATATTCGAGCGCATTATCTGCACCAAGCTGGAGAATGAAGTCGACCAGCAGCACGGCTTCAGGAAGAAGCAGAGCACGGTCGACGCGATACGTGAGGTAACGCAGATGGCAGCAAGCGCGATTGAAGGCGAACGATGGCAGGGAGGCACCAAGCAACATTGCCTGGTTTGCACCCTAGCCGTCAAAAACGCGTTTAATTCAGCAAATTTGAGCCTTGTCCTGCGCGCACTACAGCGCGGCGGCATATCGGGAAACCTCAGCCTTCTGATAGCTGATTACTTCAAGGATCGCGTCCTACTGTACACATCAGACGACGGCAACCAGGTCTACCATGAGACAGGAGGAGTGCCCCAGGACTCTGTTTTTGTGCCATTACTATGCATCGTCATGTATGACGGAATCCTGAGGCTACCACTACCTGATGGCTGCGCCGTAATGGGGTTCGCGGACAACGTAGGGCTGGTCACGGTGGACAGGCATCTGGCCGATGTCTCGGATAAATGCAGACATGCATGGGCTCTCGCTCGCCGAACATGAAACGGAAGCAGTGCTCATAAGCAACAGAAAGGCTGTAGAGAAGGTAAGCTTCCGGGTCAGCTCGACGACCATCGAGTCCAGTCCGGCGATTAAGTATCTCGGAGTCATGATCGACCACAGGCTGAATTTTAAGAGACACCTTGAATACACGGCGGCCAAGGCTTCCAAGGCTACCGTAGCTATATCGATGATGATGGCTAACACGCGAGGTCCCAAACAGCATAGCAGGAGGCTAATAGCAACAGTGGTGACATCGACCATCCTGTATTCCGCGCCGATATGGGCCGAAGCCATGAGAACTGCCAGCTAAAGCCGGCTGTGCAAGACAGTCTACAGACGCTGCGCATTGCGCATCTCTAGCTGTTTCTGCACGGTGTCCGAAGAAGCTGCTTTGGTGGTTTCGGGAGCAATCCCAATAGACCTACTGGCAGAGGAGCGCAGGACAGGGAATTCGGGCAGCAGAACGCAGCGAAGCAGCACCATTGCTCGGTGGCAAGGGCGATGGGACAGCACAGGGCGATGGACCGACAAGCTCACTGGTTCACTGGTTTCAGAGACGCCACGGGCAGCTGGACTACCACACCACGCAGATCATCTCAGGACATGGATGCTTCAAGGCGTACCTCCATAGGTTCAAGCATGAGGATGACACATACTGCGACCACTGCGGCAGCGGAATTATTGAGGACGCGGAGCATGCATTCTTTGTGTGTCCCTTGTTTTCGGCAGAAAGTGCTGCGTTGGAAGCTGCCCTAAACTGTCGCTCTACACCCGACAACCTATTCGGCTGCATGCTGGAGGTCCCCTCCAAATAGAATGCGGTTGCCGAAATGGCAGTATCAGTGACGAGAGAGCTAAGGCGCCGGGAGCAGACCCGGCGCACCGAAGGCGACCGATGAGCGGCATCATGACCGCCAGCCGCCCCTGTGAAGTAGAGCTTTGCGGCAGTCCCACGGGAGCGGACTCCTATTCTTATTTTTATTATCTTCCATTATTTTACTTCTCTCTCTATGTATTCATGTATTATATTTACCTTTCTTTTTACCTTTTGAAATACAAAAAAAAAAAAAAAAAACCCACGCTAACTTGTACACATATTTTATTACAATTCCAACTCCGGGAAAAATTGCCAAGTGAAAAGCTAAATTATTTGGTGAAAAAAAGGCATAATTATGCCGACGGCATAACAGTTGAACCAAAGCCAAGGTTTTTACTTCACCTATCCGGCTTCGCAATTATTACATTACATAGGCACTGCCTTACCGACAACATATCAGTACTCTGCCGAACCAAAGCTAAGCTTTGGCGAATACATAAAATTTCTTGACGGCTAATAATTTTCCAAATTATTAATTGATTTATTTCGGCCTCATTTTTTCCCCCTTTCTGAGTCAACTCGAATATAAGCTAGCTCCACGTCCAATTCACGAAAAATAAATTTATATATATACATAGAGGGTATACTTATTTTTTTTTGCATATTCGTTTCCGACGACTTCAAGATCTCGGATCCAATCCGCAAAAGGCTACATCCGCCTGGAGTAGCGGTTGTCAATTTGGGGCTATTTCGTGGCTCGTCCATTCTCGTCGACGATCAACTTGTCGGCTACCAGGTCGCACCAAGAGGATTAGTGTGACCGTCTTACTACTCCGTACGAAACCCTTATTGCTCACGCTATGCGACACACGCTAATCAACAGAATTTGAATTATAGAATGCCAACGGGAGACGACAAGAAGCCGCGTCCGATCCCATCTATCCGCTTGGACAGATCCCAATCCGCATCTCCGCGGCCGTCTCAATTAAAGCCAAAGGCTGCCACTGCCACTGCCACTTCAAAAGCAAAAAGCGACGAATCCGTTGACACCATTTCCGGTCCCTCGCCAAGGCTTACTCGTTCGGTCGCAAAAATGGCGCAAACTGCAGTAGAAGTCGCCCTTAGGAAGTTCACTGCCACAACGGACGGAGTTAGAAAAATTCGAAGGTGATTTCCACACTCCGGGCGCCCCTGACACTGACATGTTCTCCCCTTACATGTGCCGAGTCCATCTGGACGAAATCCGGGTCTGTGGGAAGATGTGAAGAAGGACTATAGGAGCTGCTTGGACCACCTTTCCGTGTCCGCCGAAGATCCAGCCACCTCAACAGTGCTCAGATCAAAATACAGTTACTGTTACACTGTTTTTTCGAGGTGTGTTGCCCATCTTCAGGAAGCAACAGAAAAGGCCGCCTGCACCCCCGACTACGGGGTGTCGTTTACCGCCCGTAGACACCGATGTTTTCGCTGGTGATTATCTTCGGTGGCCCACCTTCCGAGGCTTATTCACCGTCATTTATATCAAAAATTCGAGACTTACGCCAGTGGAAAGGTTATTCCACCTACTTTCTAAGACGAGTGGCGATGCTCACTCCATTGTTTCCAAGGCGCCTCTAACCAACGAAGGATTTATTTCTGCATGGAAAAGCCTTACGGACCGCTTCGAAAATAGACGACTGCTTTTTAACAGTCAGCTAAAAATTCTTTTTAATATCCAGACTATCCCCCAAGAATCCGGGACCGCTCTAAAAGATCTGCAAGGCACCATACAAAGTTGCCTAACAGCCCTGGAAATGTTCTCTATTCAAGTCGAGGCATGGGACTCTCTCCTTGTGTATATGATTTCTTCCAAACTTCCAACTCTCACGCTTTCCCTGTGGAACAGTCGATTCATAAGAAGTCTGAAATTCCGATCTGGAACAAGTTGAACGCTTTTCTGACGAAGCGCCATCGCACGTTGGAAGCCATTGACGACGTTAGGCCTAGCGCCCCACAACATTTTCCGCCAAGAAGGTAAATTTCAACCCACCTGCGGACAGACCCAACTCCAACGAGCCCAGGTTAGCTCCGGCTCCACAGAGGGTGTGATCTGTGTTCCATGGGATATCACCCTCTGCGTATATGTTCCCGTGTTCTGGCAATGAATGGCAACGATCGCTCTGAGTACATCCGAAGACAGCAACTCTGCTTGAATTGTTTTGCTTGAGGGCACCGGCACCAGGACTGCACTAGTGCCAATTCCTGTTTTACGTGCCGCGGACGCCATCACACCCTTCTGCACCACGACAATCCGGTTCTGACCGTTTCACGATTCTCCGCTCCATCTAGTCCACGAGACAAACCTATTGCGAGAAGCGCTACAACTTCCGATGATCATTCCAATGTTCAAGTGTGTTTTGCGTGGGGATCAAGAGCTGTCCTGCTCGGCACGGCGATTATTAATATCTGCCATCTTGGTCGCACCTTTCGAGCCCGCGCTCTAATTGATTCAGGTTCCGAAGCAACCTTCATTACTGAGAAGCTCTTCAACCGAATTAAACTTCCATTTAAAGCAGTCCACGCCCAGGTTTCCGGTCTCAATCAGACAGTTGCTGCTCAATGCCCGAAGTTCTACAAATTTTCTGTTCGCGCTCCCTCCAGACCCGGACTGCAGATAGATGCGACTGCTTATGTCTTGCCTTTACTAGCTGGAAATCTTCCGTCACACCACATTTCGAGAGATCTTCTGAGGGAGCTTCCTGATCTCCCCTTAGAGGATCCGACGTTTTTTGAAAGCTCCGAAATCGACGTATTGATAGGAGCTGACATTCTTCTGTCTGTACTTCTGGGCGGCTCCAAGCGCAAAATTTAAGGCAAGAGAAAAATATTCGGTTGGGTGCTCACTGGCCCATTGTCCACGGCATCCGCTCCCACCGTATCTGTTTTTTCCACGCGAGTTTCCTGCGCCTCCAAAGGTCCGTTGGACCAAGTCCTTGCCACTCGCAGTGCGGCCGCCCTCGGGGGCAGGTTTCCCAACGCACTTAGTCCTACCGTGGTCGACTCTGCACTGGAATCCACCCACTTCAAAAATGACAACAGTTCCTCAAGCTAAGTGCTGAAAAAGGCTTCGCGCGGTTATCGTCCACCGCTACTGTTTAAACTGTTTGGCCCGCGAACACTCCGAGGGAACCTGCCGCAGTGGGGACCGATGCAAGACGTGGAATCAGCACTATACATTCAGAGCACGCGGCTCCTTCGCAGCATCGGGCACCTCCCTACTCCTAAATTGCAAATTACGAACCATCACTCACGCTTTATTCTTCATCCAGACCAGATCCAATGTCAGCACTTCCGCGCAACATAGTTCCTTGGACAAGCAGACATACCCGAGGTACTTGGTCCCACCGTAGCCGAGTCTGCACGGAATTCATCCTTTCCGATCAACGCAATTCCGCCTAAAGGCAGACATTCTCGAGGTACTTAGTCCTACCATAGCTGAGTCCGCCCGGTGTACGTCCGAACCGGAGAGATCAACACATCCTTACGCTCCGATCAGCTTCGTTATCTCAACGCCGAAAGCTTTAAGCTTTCTTTAGTCGTCATAAGTATGCAGCCGAATAAAGCTGATGCACCCCGAATGATCCCACGACGCCCCCGCTTTTCTACTTCGAACTATTGTCGCCTGCGCCGTGGGAATTTTCTACAACTTCCAGGACATCATTAGAGGAAGGACGCCCCCCTACAAACACTTTGTATATACAGCTGTGAAAAAAAAAATAGCACCACTTGCCCAACCAAAGTTTAAATAGGTGTCCTACGTACATTTTTGGGTAAAAAAAAACTACAATTGTTCTATGAATTCTTATCTTATTTAAGGAACTTTATTGAAGGTAATTTAATAAATTAGGCGAAAACAATATAGCCCCACTTCAGAAAAAATGCTTTAAACTTAAAAATATAAACTAAACAGTAACAAATTCACTAAAAACAAATGATTGCGTATTAAAACTACACTCATCCCACTTGAAGTTTTTAATTAGTTTATTAAAAGCAATAAAACCGATACTTGGTGGCAAAAATAATTTATTTAATTTGCGGCGGGAGACGAAAATGCGTGTGTGCTTGACGATTCAATTTTACGACATGACTTCTATTTTTCTCGATCGTACTTAGGCCTAGCTTAACAGAGGTTGGCGAAGGCGGGGCGAATTCGCAAAGAGTGAGAGAGAGCTTTATTGTGCTCCCGCTTTCGCCCTAAACTAACTTACACTAGACTTCAAATTATTCATCTTAAATTTACAAAAACGAACGCCATTTAGCATTCAGCCAACACCGGCCCCGTTGAACGCCTCTACGGGTTCAACCGACTGGAAGCGGAGCCAGCTTATGAATGGCTCTCCGAAACACCGCTCCGTCGCTCCTCCTAAGGTCGACGACCCTGACCATGCCGTCCTCTTCTGCGTGCGTCGCGACGATCCTTCCCAGAAGCCACTGTTGAGGCGGCAGGTTGTCCTCTGCCACGACAACGAGCTGTCCCTCCTTGACGTTGTCCTGCTGGTGGTGCCACTTGCCCCGAACTTGAAGGCCCAGGACCATCGCCGCCAGAACATTTGCTTGACTGACGAGACAAGCCGCCATCGCCGCAAGCAACTGAGACCCGCCTGGTCCGGGGTCCGGAGTGCTGGCGCTGCGACGAAGGGCCCGCCTGTCAGCAGGTGTCCGGAAGTTAGTGCCTGTCCGTCGCTTTGGTCCTGGCTGATGGCTCCGAGAGGCCGCGAGTTCATCACGGCCTCGATCCCGACGAGGACTGTGCCCAGCTCT
Source organism: Drosophila seguyi (assembly GCA_008042675.1). Lineage (NCBI taxonomy): Eukaryota > Metazoa > Arthropoda > Insecta > Diptera > Drosophilidae > Drosophila > Drosophila seguyi. The sequence continues at coordinate 8,194 of VNJU01007004.1, read as the reverse complement.
TCCGCGATGGGGAGTGCGCTGCCCACCGCTCGTAGGAGTAGGTGCTTGGCAGTTTTGACACCTGCCTCCCATAGTCCGCTATTCCTCCCAAATTCGCATCCGCTATTTGATGCGAATTCGCGAATTGCGTCCGCCTGCTTTTCGATCCGCACGCGAAGGTCCTGGAAGTGGCGACTCGCTCCGACGAAGTTTGTCGCGTTGTCGCAGTGAACGGTCTGCGGACATCCTCGGACAATGAACCTTTGAAAAGCCAATAAAAAAGAATCAGTACTTAGATCTGACACAATCTCTAAGTGAACCGCCTTGGACGCAAAACAAACAACTAGGGCAATGTAGAACTTGTACGGAGGCCTTTCGCGAATCTTCAATGTCGTATAGACAGGGCCACAAAAATCAACGCCACATATCGCATGGGCGGAGATCACGGAGTCTATCTGCGGGAAGATTTCCCATAATTTGTGTCATCAGTCGAGGTTTGCATTTAAAGCAGCGCATACATGATCGAACTGTCTGACTGCAGAGTTCCTGAGCGTTTACGATCCAAATACGCTGTCGTAGGATGCTCACAATTGCTCGAGGGCCGACATGGAAGTTTGAATGGTGCAGATGCCGGACGTAGCTCTGCACAAATTGGGAGCGTTTCGTCATCAGCAAGGGAATCTTGGCATCGTATGATATAGGAGCGTTAGCTAGTCGCCCCCCAAGTGCCTGTGGAGCCAACCTTGGAGCCTTTACGAACTTTTTCAATTTCTACTTGATACTCTTGCTTTTTAACTATTTCGACAATCTTATGAAAAGCTTCAATATATTCAGTCGGTGACAGAATTTCTTCGAAAACTATACTCTTGTCTTTGCATTTTCTTATAAAGCGGAACATACATATAAGGGAACACTCTGCTAAGAGGTGTGACGAGAATCCCTCGATGACATCCAGCAAATCGGAAGTTTGCACAGCAGCGGTCAGTCCGACCGAAGTCTTCCTGGCTTCTTGACGCAAAACTACCTCATCCAGCTCGAAATGCGCATTCTGCTGGGTTCTGCTTTGTGGGAACATGCCTCCATGTAGCTTCTCCCGACCATTCTTGAATCTCCGCTACCCTGTTTGAAACGAATGTCGACAACGAAGATGGATGAGATCGAATCCAGTGAAGAGTAACTTCAGAATCCGACCAGTACACAATTCGTTCGATATGGACTTTTAATAAGGGCTTGATTCTATGGCAGAGATCTGCGAGAAGGTGAACGGCACATAACTCAAGCCTTGGGAGCCTTTTGGTCTTGAGCGGCGCTACTTTAAACTTTGAAGTCAACAACAACAACAGCATATTCCAAGCTGTTTCTAAATCTAACTTATTAAGCCAAAGTTCCTGCAATAGGATCTTTCCCTTAATCACAATGGGACTCAATAAGCCGAGGGGGTCAAACAGCTTCAATGTCACTGACAGTATGTTCCGTTTTGTCGCTCGGAGACCCATGACAGAAGTGTCAATCTTAAACTTGAAGGCATCTTCGCTAGGCAACCACGATATTCCGAACGCTTTAGTTGACTCTGAATATGAGATAGGTATCGACTTAACTGTGCTCTCAGATGCAGTGACCTCAGGTGAGTTTGAAAACCACTTTGTCAATTCAAAACCAGGTGTTTGAAGAACCTGAGACACTTCAGACTTAATTGTCTTTAGCTCCTCTACGCATGCAGAACCAGTTAACATGTCATCGACGTAAAAATCGGATCCAATTACGTCGGCAGCTCTAGGGAATGAAAATTTGGCAGATTCACTTAACCTTTTTAAACACCGAATAGCCAGAAATGGGGCTGGTCCAGTACCATATGTGACGGTGTTGAGCTTGTATAATCTCAAGGATTCAGAGGGGTCTCTCCTCCACACGATGAGTTAAAACTTCCTATCCGCTTCATGAACCATTACTTGGCGATACATCTTTTTTACAGCGGCAGTCAGGGCATACCTTTTTGAATTGTCGGCCCCACCATCAAGATGTCATTTAAGGCCACCTGAGACGATGTTTTGCAAGAAGCGTCGAAAACGACGCGCAACTTTGTTAACCTACTCTGGGGCCTTAAAACACATTGATGGGGAATAACATAATGTGGAGTGGAAGGGATTTTGTTGTCTGTAGGCAACATATGACCTAGGGCGGTATATTCTTTCATGAATTCCAAGTACATGGTCTTCATTTGAGGATCTCGAGACAACCTTCGCTCAAACAACAAAAACCGCCGTCTTGCAACCTCAAATAAGTTGCCCAACCCATTTGGATCGGACTTGAACGGCAGCCTAACTTCAAACCGACCTGATGGCAATACCTGAGTAGTTTTCCTGTAATGGTCTTCACATAACTTGTGCTCAGGTGATAGAATTTTCTTTGGATTTGGCATTTCCTCCAGTGACCAGAATTTCTGTAGTGTGCTGTCAATCAATACCAACGGTTCTTTACTACAACTGAAACTATTCACAACTTGCTTCGGATCCGCAGATTTGTATCTGCCCGAGACAACCCAACCAAGAAGGGTCTTTTGTAAAGTTGAATAGTCAGGACCTTGTCTAATTTGACCAACAGCTAGCAATTCGAAAAATGATTCTGCTCCTATCAACATATCAATTTTTTGTGACTTGTAGAAATAAGGGTCTGCTAATGGTAGGTTCTTCGGAATCTTCCAATCACTGACGTTCACCGACTGATCAGGATGGTAACCGGAGATCGATTTCAAGATCCAAAAATCAAACGAAAACTCACTACAATTTATTCGCGACTTCACCACTGTGTGTACCTTTTTATTGACTTGAGAATTGGACTCGCCAATACCAAATAAGTTAATACACGACTCCTCTCTACGAATCTGTAAGTGGTTCGCCAGGTCTTCCGTCATAAAATTAGTTTGAGACCCAGAGTCCAGCAAAGCTTGGACTAAAACGTATGCTCCGTTTTTTAGCTTACGATTGACGTAGCCAAAATCACCCTGTCCAATGACGTGGCATGCATAACATGTGACGTGGAAGGCTGATCTTGGGTAAAAGGAGGAGAAATAATCTCTTGGGGGGGTGGCAACGCTAAACTGTTCTCAGGCACTGTGTATCTATGAAGAAGAATGTGGTGTGAGCGGTCACAAGCTCGACACTTTTTGCCTTTGCATTTTGAAACAGTATGGCCTTTTCGCAGACAATTAATACATAAGGAGGCAGACTTAACAAACTCAAACCTTTGCATTATAGAAAGACGCCCAAACGGACTACAATTATGTAGCGAGTGATCTGCTGCATTGCAATAGCTACAAGTTTGCTGAGGCTTGCTGTTGGAAGACAATAATTTGCCTTGCTTCGGCTTTGACGATTCTTCAGCTGATAAATGCTGAAATCGGCGATTTAAAATTTTTCCACAATCGGATCAAAGCGGTAACCTCTCATAATCGAGCTGTTCCTCCCATTTTTGCTTGGTCACTGGGTCGACTCTGTTCAGTACCAAATATATCAACATTGCATTCGAAAATTTTTTATCATCTCCTATCGATAACAGAGAACAGAGACTGATGAAACTGTAATGAAAAGGTTTCTCAAGGAGGATGCGGACTGATGCGCTATTTTAGGAAGACTAAACAATGTTGATATATTATTCATAAGGATTAGGCATTCGTTATCGTAAAGCTTTTTTAAACTGGCTAATGCCTTTTCGTAATTGCTCTCGGTGACTTGGGAAGCCTTAATCGTTCCTAAAGCTGCACCAGAGAGACAGGAAATTAAATGCCTAAATTTTTCGATAACTGGTATGCGCGTCTTTATGAACCAAAGTTTTGAAAAGGCTAATTTAATTTTTAAGCTCCGAATAATCTCCACTAAATTTTGGCAGTGCCAAATTCGGAAGTCGCACGAGTTGGAGCTACATCAGCTGATCCCGAAGTTTCGCTAACGCTTGCTGTCTTCAAGGCCGATAACAGAGACATTATTTTTGCCTTGGTCACAATGCAAAGTTCTTCCAGCTCGTCGCCAAATTCATCGCCACAATCTATGTCTTCTATCTGTTCTTGTAATTGATTTGCCTTATTAATTGAAGCATTTATGTTTTCGAGTCGACATTTTAATTCTTCCTCTAAAATCGGAATCGATCCTGTTTCTAGTCGTTCAATTGTATCCTGGTTCGTATCCTCAAGACGCCTGAAGTTCAGCAAGCGTTTCCTGACCATCAATTTGGTTTCAGAAGGCAGCATGGCACGCCTGAGCAGCTCCATAGGATTGGTGGCTTCATCTTAAACACTTTCCAAAGGAAACACTACACGGTTGCGGCATATTTAGATATCCAGCAAGCCTTTGACCGAGTTTGGCATTCTGGTCTTCTAGCCAAACTCAAGGGGATAGTCCATAATCAGCTTTTTGAGCTGGGTGGCAGTTTCTTGAAAGACAGGTCCTTTCAAGTTGTGCAGGATGGGATGTCCTCCTCGACTAGACCCGTCCTTGCTGGAGTTCCTCAAGGCAGCGTGCTGGGCCCTACCCTTTATACCCTGTTTACCCATGATGCGCCTCTGATCGCTGAAAGGCATAACAACAGTCTGTGCATTGCCACCTTTGCGGATGATACTGCCATCCTAGCTAGGTCTGAGTGTGTGTATGAGGCAACGGATCGGCTGCAGATACTCCTCAAGAAATTTGAAAATTGGTGCTGCAGGTGGAACATAGCAGTCAACCCGAATAAGTGTACCACTGTCACCTACACTCTGCGTAAGGACTCCAGCCCTGGTGTGTTTATGCACGGTCAACTGCTCCCTCAGAGCAAGGAGCACTGTTATCTGGGCCTTGTCCTGGATCGCAGGCTCACATTCGCCTCGCATATTAAGAAGACTAGAAGGAAACTGGAAGACGCCTCCCGGAAATTAAGTTGGCTAACTCATGCGCGCTCTAAATTAAGCCTAGCCAACAAAAGGCGGGTATATATGGCTATTCTGGCTCCGATCTGGAAATATGGTCTCCAGATATATGGTGTGGCGTCTAAGTCCAACCTACAGAAAAAAAGAACATTCCAAGCAAAATTCTTAAGGCGCATTTCCGGAGCCGAATGGTACATCCGAAATATCCATCGGGATCTTCAAATTCCACTAGTGGGTGATGTGATCAATGAGGCAGCAGGCAAACACAGGACCAGACTAAGGTTTCACCCCAACCCGTTGGTAAGGGCGGCAGCATCTGTGCGGGCCAGACGTAGGCTGAGGAGGGTCACATTAAACCAGCTACCAAGCCGCAGATTAATTTAGATACAAGTAGTTAGGACCAGGCGGCTGCTGTGTCTGTCGTTTACCATTTGTATGAAATTTTTATTATCGGAGCCACTATATACAAATTGCTCAAATGAGTAATAGTTCTAGTTTAGTGTTCAGCAGCAGCACTACTAAAACATGATTTAATAAATCGTTAATGAAATGTAAAAAAAAAAAAAAAAAAAAACAAAAAAAAAGTCGTTCATTAAATCGGCAAATTGTTCTGACCCGACTTTGGAGCTTGTTCTTCAGCTCTTCCAGATCCGAGTTATTTTTTCTTTCATGGCCCATTTTTAATTAAATATTTAATTATTTTAAATATTATTTCAAGAAATAAATAAATAATGGCCGAAATAATTTTTCTCGACAACAATAAATTAATACCTTTCGAATCAATAATTAGAAATTTATTAAACCAAAAAAATAGGATATTTTTAATTTAAAAAATTATTTATTTATCGTTCGAACAGTAGATTAACTATTTATCTGATGAGAAAAGCGAACAAATTATTATTTAAATTGAAATTCAAGTCAGGCAGTTTTAATTAATAGTAGGTGTGAAATGACTTCGAAAAGTGTATACCCGAAGAATACAGGGTAGCGCGTCACTTGGCTGTCCGCTAATCTAAGCGCGCCAAACGAAAAGGGCCAAACAACAACAACGCAAGCACCGGTGCATAAGCGAAAGCGAAAACAAAAAAGTTCACCGCTGCAGCTGCTTGTATATAAGGCTGTATGTATTAGTGCGCAAGCTTGGATTAACTTCCCAACTATTAATGCGATTTTCAACGAAAGAGAGGGGAAATGGGGCGACAGTGATTGCAGTAATAATATATGTATTTTTTATAAACAATATAAATTGAATAAATATTCATGCAATCTAGCTCTACTATATAAATACGTATGTGCCAAGAATTGAAAGCGAGGTGCGAAATTACTGCACAAGACAAAAAAACATAAAATTTGTCTCCAACTCAAACTTTCCATTTTTTGCACAAATACCTCTGAATTCCTTTGGGTATTTTTAACAGCCACTTTCCTTTTTCCGGTGAAGATCCCTCGGAGGTGGCAGCAATTATTCAGGAACAAAGATATTTCGCGACCGACACGGATATATTTAATAATTGGTTTAAATACACTAAGCGCGTCGCCGGCAATAATTATTTGTTTTATTTTAAGGCACACAAAAAAATTATTTTTTATTTTGCACTTTTAAATTTTTATTTCTGTATATATGAATATATATATGTGTATGTATGTATGTATGTGTCACTGTCACTTTCACTTTTTGCCGATTTTAAATTTTTTTAATTATTCTTGTCCACCCTGGGGCGCCATGAAGTTTTTAATTAGTTTATTAAAATAAAAAAAACGATACTTTGGTGGCAAGAATAATTTAATTAATTTGCGGCTGGAGACGAAAATGCGTGTGTGCTTGACGATTCAATTTTACGACATGACTTATATTTTTCTCGATCGTACTTAGGCCTAGCTTAACAGAGGTTGGCGAAGGCGTGGCGAATTCGCAAAGAGCGAGAGAGAGCTTTATTATGCTCCCGCTTCCGCCCTAAACTAATCTACACTAGACTTCAAATTATTCATCTTAAATTTACAAAAACGAACGCCATTTAGCATTCAGCCAACACTTTAATTACTATATCTCCATTCTCAGTTGGAAAGCCTCCATTTTTTATACGCCTTTTTTGAATATTAAAATTTCCATCCGTGTCTAAGTAAAGTCCTGATGCAGTTTTCTCATATCGTTTAAACTGGTTAGACCTCAGCTTTTCGTCAATATAGCTTTCAAACTTGTCCACAGACATTATGTAAATAACCTTATTTTATTTTAAATCTCTAAATATATACTATATTAATGTATTATTTGTGCCTCTCGTAACTCTTCAGCTATAGATGTAATTTCATTAGTTAAGCTTGTGTTTCCCCGGCTTGTGAACTTATTTAAAGCTCAAATCGATCCACCAATTCGTTGGGGTCGTCCCAATAGACGAAATTCGGTCATATCAAGACTCATGAAACCATTACCGGTTACCATTTTTTTAGTTTTTTTTTTTGGTGTAGACTCGGACATCGGAGATTTAGCTAAGGGTGGCTTAATAATTTCCGAATACTTCAATGCCCTTGTTCCTTTCACCTGTCCATTTGGAAGAAAGTTTCTTCGATAGACATTCGTTTTTAATAAAATTTGTCTATAAATTTTTAATTCATTTGTATTATAATTTTGTGGTAGGTGATGATATATTAAAGAATATAATCCATTTGTAAGCTCACCCACTTTGCTTACCCCAACTCCCACATCATGGAGCTACCAATGCCAAACCCCACCACCGCCGGCTTCTATGGAAGAAGCTCCAACAACTAGCAGTGCTACAATTTCTGCAGTCGCAGCAAAATCACCACCAACAACTAAACAGACTACCAATATTGCGAATTCGGTGCCAACGGCCGCAGTGCAAAATACAATGGCAACAAAAACCGTAAGCTTCGATAAGCAACCGGCGGTTCCAGCTATACAGACCGGTATGGATCGCTACATCCAGATTAAGCGTAAGCTTAGTCCACTAAACACGGTTGGTAATAAACCAAAGATCAACCGTACCAACACAAGCAATAACCAAACTAGGAGTTCCAATGATAACCGATTCGCCATCTTAGCTGATGAGGAGAACAACCGAGCAGAACTGGGGCAGGTGACCCAAAATAAACCAAAGCCCCCACCTATATACGTAAGGGAAAAAAGCTCAAACGCCCTGGTCAACAAAATTGTTGCGCTGGTCGGGGAAGCAAATTTCCATGTTGTTCCGCTTATAAAAGGGAACATACACGAGACCAAAATCCAAACGAAGTCGGAAGAAGACTTTAGAGCCGTGTCTAATTACTTGGTGGAATCAAAAAAGAACTTCTACACATACC
>VNJU01006997.1:0-17924 GCA_008042675.1 Drosophila seguyi | reverse complement strand
CCAGCTGCTCCCGTTTTTTGTATATATATTTTCGTTCTTTTTTTTTGAGTTATTTTCCCCTCTCAGCTTAGCATGCTAAAATTACTTTCAGGATTTGATCCATAATACAGGTCGTTCGGGCCGCATTTGACGTATTTATGAGCTGACCGCAGACAAGTCCTCGCCCAGTTTTATTTTATTTTAGCTCCGCCATCGGCACTCTCTAAACTCCATTTATAACTTTTGCCCGCCAACACACAGCCCCCGAAAAAGCCAATCAAAAGCCACAAAATTCTGCATTCTCCGACACCTGATGGTGGCTGACATCGGGTGGCTGTTTCCCAGCAGTTCAGTTCGGTTCGGCTCAGTCGAGAGGGGAGGGGAGTGAAAAGAACAGGGGAATAAAGCCAGCCTGCTGCCAGCTGTGGATATGTGGGTGCATAAAAAATGCACACGCCACCGGCCCGAGGGGAGTGCCACCTGCTCCTGCGGCACCTTTACTACCGCTCGCCACTGGCCTGCGTCCAGTTGCAGGCAACTGACCAGCCACTCAGGCCACTCAGGCCACCCAAACACCCAAAGAGCCACCCAAAACCACCCAAACCTGACCAGACAATCACGCCTACAGCTGCGGCTAAGGCAATAGTTCTCGAAGCAAAGGATATAAATTATAGAAAGGGAAATACAAAAATTTATATGATTATCTTAGTAAAATAACTGGTTTAATTTTGTATTTAAAACCGTAGAGTGGATATATATTTCTGCTCAGCATCAACAGTAAATCAAGCAAGGAATTACGGAACATTTTAACATTAAAATTATTCAAAATCACCAGAGTATTTAGTTTATTTTAACTTTTTATTCAACATTTTGTGAACCCAATTCGAACTAGCAAATAAAATCTTTCCGCATTTAAATTAATGATTTTTTATGGAGTAGTTATAAATTTTATGAAAATTGATTTTTCTAATTAAAAAAAAAATATTGAATAAAAATTCAATAAGTATCGAGTAAAAATGCGTATCTTTGAGGACTTCCTGAGGCCATAAGATGCCTAAAAACGCAGTAATTGACAAAAGTCATATATATTCGTATTCGTTATTAAAATCTTTATAAATTAAAAACTTAAAATTAAGAAAATTCGGAAATACATTTTTTTCAATTTTTCAAAATTTTGAAAGGGGTTAAAAAAGGGGTTGTCAAAAATTTTGAAAAAAATTAAATTTTTTAAATTTATAAAACTAACATGTAGATTTATAAACCTAATACAAAACTAACACATCAACGTTTCAGAAACTTAAATTTATGCATTTTTAACCAAGTTATGATAATTTTAATCCTTCATTTTCCCATAAAAATTATATCGTTAAATATCGAAATATATTAACTTTAATAAGCTTACCATAGCAAGCTTGCTATCCCGCAATTTAATATAAAAACTGTATATCCTGATTTCCAAGATTCTAATTCTACCCCAAAGGTCTTTAATTAACTCTTAATTAATAATAAATGTCCACAACTCGTAATATATATATTTTATACCCACAAATCCCATTAAAACTAATCAAATCACCGACTATCTTTGCTATTATTTTCCCTGAAACTGTATGCAAAGCCAAACACACACGCCCAGACTTTAAATACGACCAACATGGCCGCTGTCGTCTGGCCCGACTTTATATCCGGCGAAGGTCCTCGGGGGAAGGCAGGCGGGCAGCCAGGTGGTGGAGGTGCACAAAAGCCTTCTGTGTGAACCGGCACACATTGCAATTTGCAATCTGCAAGGCGAGGACCCGCCACCGCCACCTCCCCCCTAGAGCCCGGTGCGGTCATTTGGCGGTAAGCCGCCTTGTCATCCACCTGGCAGGACATCTTCGATTTAAGCATTACATGGCCAACGCCGGCCCCTTTGTCCCTGCAGCTGCCATCACCGAACTATTAAACAATAAAAACTTGCATAAAACAAAGTTTAAACGTTGTCCTGGCCACAGCAAGGACTTTTGTTGCTTATTGTGCGGTCTGGCCCGTGTGCGTGTGCTTGATGAAAGTGTGGCATACTTTCTCGGCTAGCTACATACATCAGTCTGCATCAGCATCGCATCAGTTTCGACAGCGACATCAAGTGTTGCTGTTGGCACGTTCAACTAATTTGAAATTAATGGAATTCCCTGAATAATTGAATCCGAATCGCTGGCATCTGTGCAATTAGTCGCCGCTGCCATCAAGCTGCAGCCGCACGGACACAGCTACACGGCGTGCACCTCATTATATGTCATGTCATCTCATTATGGCTGCCCCGACTCCATTTTGAGATGTCTGTCTCTGTCTCGGTGTGTGTGTACATTATGTAAGGCCTTAAGCTGTGGCTCATCTCTGGCATGAGTGTGTGTGTGTGTGTGTGTGGCATGCAGATTTCGTGTGCCGTTATTTAGTGCATGACAGTTAAATGAGTTGTGGCCTTTATCTGCTGCAGCTAGATTTAACTGCATTTAATCAAGTAGGGCAAGAGTGGGTAAGGCTTTAAGGTGCCAGGAAATATATATAGAAAATATTTTCAAGCTTTATATAACCCTAGATACCTTATAATAACTCATCTATCTATCATAAAAACCAACATACCATAATATCCCTCCCCCTAATTAAACCCCAAAAGGAAAAAGGAAATGTAAGCTAGCCAAAGCCATAGATAAAGCCAATTAAAACATTCAACTTTTGCATAATTATGCTAAAAGTTTACCCATCTAGCCAGCATAAAGTTCGATGCGATTAGAGGCGGATAGAGCGCACAGCACAGGAACTCCCCGAGTTAATCATAAATCGTTTCAAAGGCAAACAAGTTCAACTCGCGCAACGGTCTGACGTGATCCGGGGACATCGGTGCAGCCCAGTTATTGCTCATTATGCATCCTCATGACTGCGGCTAGGGAAAACACAATGAATGGATGGCCGGGATACTTTCGTCATGCAGTTGCTATGCGTCCTGGCCAAGGACACGTACCAGTTTGTCCTCCGTCACGCATATGTGTGCTCATTTCAAGCGATACCTAGGGCCTAGCGCAACCAGCTACTTTAATATTAATTATGGCTTTATGGTGAGGAAGATATATGAAGTTCTTATTAATACTTAATATTTAGCGAAAGATTTTAACTTTTTCACTTTAACTTAACTTTAGTTTTAAAGCCTTTGACCCTAAGCAGCTTCTTGGTAAACCATTTCCATTTCAGCCTCGTCAACTGCCTGCAACGCGTGATAATCAACGGGGCGTCCATTTCCCATTTTCCATTCCACATTTCCCAGCCAGCCAGAGCAGGGACACACCTTTAATAGACTTCATTTGCTCATTAGGCAGATGGCAGTGCGTGTTTGCGGGCACATCGAGAGCCACCAACACGAACCCGGGATTTCGAGCGGGAATGGGATTAGGAAAGGGTAAGGGTACCCCTAGCCCCTAATGCCATTTGCCATCCCTTTTCAGCGCGTAATTGTTTCCTTGTTAGTTGGCACCTGAGCCCATATCCTGAGTCCTGCGTTGCAGCCTCAACCTGTGCCACGACACGTTAAATGCATTTATGAATGGGCTGCAGGTTGCTCCTGGCAGGCTGCAGGTTGCACCAGGCAACGTTGCACGTTGCACGTTGCTGTTAGCTGCTGCTGCTGCTGCTGCTGCTGGTTGATGGCATAGTGGTGGACCCTGCCTCCCCCCATTTCAGTCAGCGGCGTCGTCAATTGCAATTACTTGCAAGGTCCTCCGTTCGCCGTTCACCGTTGCCTAGGCTCTGGGGGCCAGGACATTTAGTCCCCGCATTCATTCGCCCCAAAGAACCAGGCCAGGACATTAACGCTGCAAATTGTGTGTCCTTTGTTGCGGTTAGCACAGAGGCAGCAGCAACAGGACACTGGGAGAAATGTGCCAGGAATCGAGAGGTGATTTAAATTGTTTAAAAAGTGATACATTTTTTGAAAGAGTCTCTGCTAACGTTTAATAATTTATATTTTTCCCAGATGAAAGTGTTTATTTTTTATACAATTATTCGTTCCACAATTTTCCCTCTCTGTATCTAACGGTGTCGAAACTCTGCTTACCCATCTGTTCACAGAGGATTCTCGCATCTAGCATCTAGCAGTTCGCATCTCGCATTACGCATACGCCGCGTGACCCATGGAAGGGCTATTAATTTAGTGGCCCAGTTGTCCAGTCAGTAATTGCATTTTATTTGGCCATAGTCGCTGCTTTGGTTTAATTGGTTTTCGTGTGTGTGTTTTCCTTTCGTTTCATTTCGGTGCGCCGAAATCTATTTGGGGGGCTTAATTAAAATGCAACAGTGCGTATGCGCAATGTTGCAAAAAGTCAAATGACCAGCCGATATAAAAGGGCCAGCCCCAAAAAATGTTTGTCTCTGTGTCACCTGAGGGGCCGTTGTCTCCGCTGGGTTTGGGTTAAAGATAAAATAACTGCAAAATGTTGACAGTCTTCCTCCGCCCCTCTCGCCACCTCCCTGTTTTATTGACAGCAGAATGGCCTGATTGCTGTTGGCCTGGCCAGCATGAAAATATGCGAACAAAAAAAAGGTCTGGCTTGTCAACACTTGAAGCACTCTCACACACACACACAGAGAGAGAGACGAGACTGAAAATCGAAATAAACGTTCGTTTTGCCTTCATAATTTGCATTGTTTGCGGTGGTCCAGAAACCATTTCGATAAGAGACCTCAGCTCAGACCCCTGTCCAAATGCTGAATACCCTTTTGGAAAATGCTCTCCGGCTTTTCATATTTCTCTTGAGATCTGCCGGGCTGGGGGTCAAAGGTAAATGGAAATTGGAGTCAGCTCCTGTTCATTGTCAGAGGTTTCTGGGGAGATTCGCTCGTTTATCATACGGTTATGGCGAGTTCAGCGGGCAGTACACCAAGGAAAAAATAAAATCAAGTAAAAGTTGGAATGGGAAATACTTGGAAATAGATTTGGATTTATACAGAACTTTATAGTTGAAAAGGAAACCTAAAAAAGAGGTCTTTGGCTTCTGCAAATCAATATATAAGAAGCATCTTTAAATAATTTTTTGTACAAGTTGTAGTTTGCTTAAATTTTTCATTATTTAAATCCCTACAAGACTGTGCACTTTTGGCTTCCTTTTTCTCAGTGCCCTTTAAATATTGCGGGCGCGAGTGTCCGCTGCAAGGACATCATCCCCTCCCGAAAAAAAAACCCTCAGAGGAAACTGGCTCACGAAGTGATTGATGGTTCAGGGGCATGTCAATCGCCGTTTCCCCGACTGCCGTTGCAGTTTAAACAGATTAGAGCCACTTTTCAGGGGGCAGAACCAAAAAAAAAAGTATAAAAAAAAATCCTGCCAAACAAAAACAAAAAATACGAAAAATGAACGGCGGCAGCAGCGCGTTTATTGCCGCATGTTGCGAGCCTTGTCCAATTTGATGCGACACCTGGCCAAAACAACAAATGGAGCGCAACCGTTCAGCCGGCAAATGTTTTACACGGTGTCCACTTTTTATTTGCCTTACAAATTAAAATCCAACACATGTTGTTTAATTAAAAAGAATATATATATGTACAAGCACACATATATACAGGCAGATGGCTGGCGTATATTTATGCCAGCGTCAGTGTATATTTATGCATATCGCATATACGGTCATAACAAGGTCCTGGACACCGCAGGACACACTGGCGGATCCTGTTGGCAACACAATACTTTTGAACTAACGAGCGTGAAAAATCATGCGCCAGCAGATTGCAACACATTTTGTATGTGTGTGTATGGGGTGTGTGTGGGGTGTGTGTGGAGCGGGGAAAAAGGAAAATAAATGCCAGTGCGGGTGGCAACAGTTCAATTAAAAGTTTTCCAAATTACGAAAGTTATCCCGGAGATGAATAATAAACAGGACGAGCTCGTTAATGGAAGAGCGCGAAGAATTAAAAGTAAATACGCAGCCAGATTCCGTTTTCAAATTAAAAATGTATGAGAAAGAACAGGAGATAGTGTTTAAAAAGTGATTTTAGGGAACTAAATATAAGAAAGGAGCTACATATATAAATATTATTTTCGATAAATGTAGTAAAAAGTTATTACCTTGATTCAAAGTGGGAAATTTAAAAAGTATATAAAGCATGTGCCTAAAAATGTAAAAATTGATTTCTTTTACTGCAAATTGGCGGAAACTATTTTTCTTAAACTTTTAAAAAATACTAAAGGTATTTCCATGGCATTTTATTTACTAAATATATAATTAAAGTTGGAAAACTGGGATATGATTATTTGGAATCTCTTAAAAATGTATCCATAAAAAGTTTAAAATAATTATAAAAACATTTTTTTAGCCTCAGCTGCTAAACATATAATTTAAATCGACATATAGAGATCTGTAAATTTAAGAAAGGTAAAAAAAATACTCATAAATTATTATAAAGTATTACATTTGTTATTAAACAGGAAAACATTCTATATTATTTTGTTTAAATACTAAACGTAGTAAACTATTACTAGTTATGTAAACAAAGTAGGAAAACAAAGATGTTTTAAGAATATGTATAAAAGATATATTTATTTAATACGCTTTTCTTAGATTTAATACGATGATTTACCAAAGCAAAAAACATTATTATTCAAATTTTGTTTCTGTTTCGTATTCACTCCACAATAATATATTATATATCCCAGATAGATCCAATTGCAATTGGCAATTCGTCATCATCATGTGTCGGTCCATTAAGTGCAGCCAAATAAAAGTTTCTGGGTTAACCTTACTGCAATCGAAATTGCATTAAGGCCAGATAATGTTTTTTTCTTCTTTCTTTTCCGGGGCTTACCATAATTCAAGGCAAGCGAGGCTGCATATCAAGCAAACTTTTTCCCCAATTCATTGGCCGTATCAAAATAAACCCAAGCCGCAGACAAACTTTTCACATATGACGACAAGTTTTCTTTGCTGCCACTTAGTCCCCGCCGTCGCCCCTCCTGCCGCTCCTTGTACACTTTTCCGCACTTTCTTTCGGCTACTTAACTGCAGCAGGGAAAAAGCCAGGGAAAATACCGAGATACTCAGATACTCACTCTGGTAGGTTTTTGGAAAAGCGAGAAATGCGAGAAAAGCGAGAATAAAAATGCCAGCTGGAGAGAGACGAAGCTGCAGCTGGCAAAAAGGGAAAATTTCTAATGAAGTTTGCAACTCGGATGCGGAGCCTGGCACACACAAAAGTAAATTGATTGCAATTGGAATCAGTAGCAGAAGCTCGTAACGTCAATCAAATTGAATTCACGCAGTGAAGGGGGGCCATAAGAGCCAGCCATGCCAGATCCTGGCCAGGACATCAAAGGCATCTCAAAGGCAAAAGGAGGGAAGGAGTCGAAGTCGGAGTCGGAGAACATGCATCATCAGTGTGAAACTTTGTTAATGAAATAGGTGTGAGAGAGCAATGCAATAAAAGTTAAGTGAAGTTGAATGCTGATGTCAGAGCTGCGGAAATGCGGCAACTAGCGGCAGACACTGAACACGACCAGGCAACTCCTTGCAGCCTTGCAACGAGCAAGCAGCGGCAGCTGCATCTGCTGATTAAAAACGTCAATAAAAATCGCCTGCGAATGCGAAATTGCAGCTGAATGCGAACGCTCGTTGAATGCCAAATGAGTGCAACTAATGAAATGCGATGCGATTTTAGCAGAGAAAGAACTGCGGGTCCAAATGTGAAATAAGAGTTTTCCAAACCCACCTCCCCCCTAAAGGCACATGTGTGAACCGAACAGCTACTATGTACGTGTGGCAAGCAGCTCTTCTAAAAATACTCAGCATGGAAAACTATCAAATAACAGTTGGCAAAGGGAACCAAAGCCTTTAGAGATCTTTTATAAAGAAGGAAGTTCTTTCTAAGTTTATTTTCTTCTGGGGTTAGCTTTTCCTCCACTTTAACCTTTAAATGAGTTCTGTGAAGGCCAAAACTAATCTAATTGAAATGAAGCACTGGCATAGTGACCCCCTCCGCCTTGCTTTTTGGCTCTGCTGATATCCATCAGTTGACCATAAGCTTTTGCTGAAATTTTCATGCTTCAACTTTCTTCATGGCATTCTTGGCTCAGCCATTGTTGCGCTGGCTTTGATAATGTCATTGTTGCTAAAGTTTTCACCGCTATCTAGGTTGGGGGGGGAGAGGACGAAAAGCTGAGCAGGGGGGTGCTTAGGATGACGTTCGCATTAAAACGAACGTCAGCTGGGGCCCGCTTATCACTCAGCTGCTGCGCTGCGGAGCTCACGCTTCGAGCGTTCGAAAAGTGTAGCACGCTTTTCAGCGCAACTAAAACTGTCTGCCAGAGGTGGCGAAAAAGGGGGTTCGCTGAACGAAGAGGTCAGCTGCAGGTCGCTGCTGCTGCTGCTCATTTTGGGGGGGAGACAGTCTCTGCAACATTTGTCAACATGCCAAGCGTGTCTCACTCGGGCCGCGCGCTCTCTGTGCAACCCAAGCTGCTCCCCCCTTTCGATCCCCTAACACTCGCCTTTGTTCTGTGTGCGTGTGAGTGTGTGTGTCGCGGAGTGTGTGAGTGTGGGTAAGCACGGTTGACCTGGCGCTGTTTTAACTGTGGTTAACATATTTTTCAAGCGCTTTTTGTGGCCAACAGCAGCGGCAGCGGCAACAACTTCATTCTTGCTTTTGTGTGGTTTTTATGGCTGTGGTTGTCCAGCTGCCACACCCCTGGCCCCGCTCTGCCCCACCTACCCACTTTCTCACCCTCCACCCCTCCTTTGTTGTTGCCGCTGGCGCTGCCACAAAACTAAAACCAGAAGCTGCGTGTTAATTTTACATTTTTACGCTTTCATGGCCGTCACTTGCGTGTGGCATTGGAATGCATTCATCTACTTTTCTCGTCCTCTCGTCCTTTCTGACAGTTTAGCTCATTGTTTCGTTAAATTTTAAGCAGTTGATTCGCAGCTTTTATTCTTATTTTTTATTTTTTTGCAGCTCTGTTGCAGTTAACCTTTATGGCCGCAACAGTTTAAGCCGATGGCCGTTTTACGACTGACTTTTGCGCGCGGCCTGATGGGCTAAGCGCGGATTACGCATACGCCATGTATGCCGCACAACGAAAATCCCTCAGTAAAGAGTGTGTGTGTGTTAAAAAAAGGAAAAGGCCTAGTAAAAGGGGTTTGATATGGTGATATTTTATTGTTTACTTTCTAAGACAAAGAGTATATAATATTTTTGTCAAGATATAAGCTAAAAAATGGGTAAAAAACACATCTAAAAACCCATATTTATTATTTCCATATATAAAAAACCCCGAAATTCCATTTATTCAAATATGAAATGAATCCATTCATCCAGCGCCTTTTTAACCGATTTCTCAATTTTTCTGGCGGGCAGATGCCATAATTTCGTTTTTAAATCAAGCATTTCATGAATGGGGAACCGCGTTTGCTGCATTCTTTTTTCGATTTTTGCCTTGCTTTCAATATTTTCTTTTTTTTTCTGTGTTTGCACAGCGTGCGGTCTTTGACATGGTCGCCAGGGGACAGGGGCTGCTGTGCTGCTAAAGGGGAATCCGGCTGCTGGAGAGCACCCAGAGGGGCAGTGGGCGTGTCCGTATCGACGCGGCACTGGCAATTGGCACTTGGCAGCACTCGCTTTTCCTGCTCGACTGACTTTTTGGCCGTTAAAACCGCTCGAGTGCCATAAGCTGCTATTAATTTGAATTATACGTCCATAATTTCCCCGCTGCCAATTCGAACAGCAATGGCAACTGTCAATGCAATTTATATGCGTGCGACTAAGGGTGGCTAGGGGGGTAGGGTAGGTCACACAACAAGGACTTGCCCCCGCAAAAATGGACAGCTCAGTGATAAGCGCATTATCGGCGGACAGATGGTGGAAAATGATTCGAATTCGCTGGAAAAACTAGTCAGCAATGAACTTATGAATAGGGATGGTTTGAAAGTATCAGTTTATCGATTAAATTCTGATACATATCGGCTTAGCAAATTAATATATCGATTTTTCTAATATATCTAATTAGGTTTACAGATTTCTCAATTAATTATCGGAAACAGTTCTTGGCTTAAATATTATTTCAATATCAAGACACTAATTGTAGACTTAAATATTAAATACTAAATTTTTGATCAGTTTAAATTACACTGGTTTCTCAATATATACTTCCATGATGTAAAAATTATTTTTAAACAAAGACATTAAATGTGTTTACCTTTGAATTCCAAAATCCATAAACATTTCCCTTCAACCGACGTGTTCGATATATTTTAATGACGATAGCTTTCCCGATTAGTCATAACTAATCTCTCAGCTCGGTATACAAAACGAATCCCTACTCCCAGTCCAAATTAGTTCATGGAAAATGCTTTGATCGCCTTAGCCAACACGAAACGGGGCAAAATCAAATGATTTCCGTGGAGCAGCAACGAGGGCAAGACATGGCACCGGAAGTGTTTTCCCCGATTTCACAGAAGCCCAAGAAAAGCCCACCCAGGTGGGGGGAACTAAGGGAAAAGCAGGAAAATGCCGTGCAATTTACCTTTCAACTATTAAACGTCCGTGGCAGGGGCACAAAGCGAAATCAAAGTGGCATGAAAGCGCAACGAAGACAAGGGAAAGGAGCCGAAAGGACGAAGGAGCAAACTAACACGAAAGCGATAGCTTAACCCTTTTGCAACATGCGCCCAGCAGGAGGAGTAATGCTATTAGTAACGAGGGGATGAAGGGGGTGAGCTGAGAGCCACAGAAAGGACGAAATTGCTAAAAAATATTATTGTATGCATTGTGTGTTGCCAGGGACTTACGTTACTTTACGTTACGGATTTGACCATCAAAGGTGCCAAGGGACAGTTGGAAAATACCATTGAGCCGGTATGGGTGGTTGTGTGTGTGTGTCTGTATTAAATATCCTTTGAGGCGACCGAATGGTAGCTGTCAAAGACAGCCTTCTCCCTCAGCTTGTGACAACGGGAGAGGCTTCAAGAGCAGCATTAATTTGCCTATCCTACTAACAATTTTACCTCTAACAACCGGCAATGGCGTTTTGCAATTTCCGTCCTGCAATTTCCGACTCTATTCATCGATGCTTTGCTTATTAGCACAAATTGATTCCTCCTGCCGCTGCGCTTATTTATTTTGCATTAGCACTTTTAATTAAACTGTCCCACCTCGGGAGCCACTTGAGAGGGCTGCCATCGGAGCCACCTTGCCACTTGGCACCTTGCCGTGTTACCTGCTCCTGCTCCCGCTCCTGTCGCAATCATTGTAATTAAATCAATGAATGATTCATGTGAGTGCTGCATTAATGCAAAATCCGTGTACTTAGTGCGAGTGGGAAAATAGAGCGAAGCGAGGCAGAGTGCTTCTGCCGCGAGCAAAGGACACCCAGTAAGGACACGCAGCAGCCGTTTGCAGTAAGCTAAATCAGCTGCGACCGGATGCTTCGTGCTAATTTCAGTGCCAATTAATTTGATGGCAAACACTTGGAGAGAGTGCAGTGCAGTGTCCTGCGGAATGCACTCAGCACTCAGCATCCTGCCCTGGCTCTTGCTTGATTTTCATTTTGTAAAAAGCTTTGGCAGGACACACGGCCAGAAGCGCGGACTGATAATCGCGGCGGCGCCTTTGGGCCTGCAATTTCACCGGGAGCCATGGATGAAAATGAAAATAAATTTACCGTGTTTATTGCATTTGCATTGGGTAATTGCCTATACAATTTAACACGAAATTAAAAGCGGCCGCTCTGGCATTTTATTTAACACTTAAATGGCCATTTAAATTGAAAGTGTCAGAGGGCTAAAGCCAGGATAAAGGATAACTGGCCGGAAGCAGGCTTGAATGCAGTGGATGTAGTTACGGACAGATCGAGATATAATCAGTGGGTAATTGTCCCCCATTAGGATGTCTCTGAAGGGAAAATTATAAATTCAAATGAATTTGGTGCAAATTTTATTTCTGTGGATTTTTAGCTCAGTTGTTCTTGGCTTTTCATTTCGGAAAATTAGCATGCAAACTAAATTTATTCGCAAAGCAGCAGCTGGCCAAAAAGCAATTGAAATTTTTAACTAAATTCTGTGTGTGCTCTAAACTCAAATCATGTTAAAACTGTGAGCAGAAAGGATTTCATTTGATTTTTCTTAATTAAACACCAAACAATTTTCTAATTTCATTCAGTGAAATTTCAATTTTTGCTTCTTACTTTCATACACTCAACCTGATATATATTATGTACATTTATTTGAGTTATTTAATTAGAAATTGTTTGAAAATTAGTAAAAGTTTAATATGGAAGCCGGATCTTGATATTCTAATTTAAATTTTCCATTTGTTTGACATTTATTAAGATTGAAGCACCCAGAGTCTTGTCCCCAATTGATTTAGGTCTGTGCTCAGCTCTAATTTCTCTTAAAAAATACAATACAAAATATAAAGAAAAGCTAAGAGGACCCCCTGAGTGGATTTTGTTGCATTCACTTAGCAGATGCATCTCCATAAATTGTCGCCCTCCCCCTCCGACCTTTTGCTTCGCTCATATCTCGCTGGGACATTAGATGCAAACTTTCGTTTCTATGCAATTTCTGGGCGACATTTCTCTAATCCTCCACCTAGCATTTCAAAACAATTCTCGTGCGTGGCACCTGCTCTTCCCTCTTTCTTGACTTCTTTGTAAATATACAGACACAGTGGTTATTAGTTGGAATAGATAGTATTATTTTAAATGAAAACTACTAAACATAAGTCAAGGCAATCTATTATTTAAAAATAAATTTAGTTTATTTTAAGCTACAATTTCTTCTGGAATTTCTTTACTTTCTTTTCTTTCTTGTCTTTTTTTAGATGTCACCTATAAGGACCCTCCACTGTATCTAGCTCCTTCCAGCTGGCTGTTTCCTTCTCGCTCTGCATCTTCTCCCCGAGCGCTGTCAGAGTTGCTCCCAGGTTGTCAGTCAAGTGGCATCGTCGTCCTCGTCGTCGTCTGCTCGTTAGCACACACCTCATGGGCCTGGGCCACCGCAAGGATTCTCAGGCCACCCAGCTTCGGTTCGGCCCCACCCAGTCCCTCTTCATATATTTCCAGGACTCATCCCGCAGCCTATCAGTCTGCAGCTGTCTGTCATTTCTATAACTACTTTTGCTACTTCTAGTTAACCGCGTCTTCTGCTCACACACACAAAGCTAGGCGGCAAATGTTGTTTGCACAGGAAAAAAATTAATAAATAATACAAGTTGTGGGTTTAATCTAGTTTTTATTATTTTAAAGTACTTAATTGGTAGGATACATACACCACAAACTGGTTGCAAAATTAGCTTTATATATTTACTAGTAATATAAAAAATATAGCGAATTTTTATTAAAGGGAGTACCGGTGTTAATAATAAAATAATACACTTTCCTTCTAAAAATATATATATTAGCAAATATTTTCTTATTTTAAAGTTTGCCATGCCTACACTAAGACACTTCTTAAAATGGTTTTAAATCGTTTAATTTAAAGTATACAATTCTGTTAAAAATTAAAGGCAAAAAGTAATTTCGTTAGTATAAATAATAAAATTATTACCCGAAATGGTTAATTAATTTCTT
Organism: Drosophila seguyi; assembly: GCA_008042675.1. NCBI lineage: Eukaryota > Metazoa > Arthropoda > Insecta > Diptera > Drosophilidae > Drosophila > Drosophila seguyi. Next base: position 4,365 of record VNJU01006997.1, on the reverse strand, counting down.
AAATATATCATATATTATTTTTTTTCAGTGCCCATCTTGCACTCTCTTCGCCACGCTCCCGCATCCTTCGTCCTTCGCCCACCGACTACACTCTTGCACAATTACATACAATTTTGAGTGCGTTCGTGCCTGGCTCCTTTTGCCAGCTGTCTAACTGTTGTTGTATTCATAACTACTTTATGCCACGCCCACACACACAAACACACACATATATACACCGAAAAAGAAGAAGAAAATATGGAGAAAGGACCAAGGAGGAGGAGGCTGGGGGAGATGCTGGGCTGTACTTGCTGCCTTTATTAAAGTTTTATCGCATTATAAATTTTCCTCTTCCCGCTCTCCACCCTGGGCAAACATTTTTCGTGAGCCAAAAACGCAGTTACGAGGTGGGCTTAAGGGGGGTTGGGGGCTGGCAAAAATGTGGGCGGGGCCAGAGACAATGATGTCGCTTCATGTACACCTGTTTCGGAGTCGTTTTTATTGTTGTTTCCCCTGCATATTTGAATACACCTTTGCGTTTGGTCGCTTAACTTTAAATCCCTTTTCGTTGAAACTTTTCGAGTTGGACAAGCTAATGACAGTTTTGTCAATAAGTTTTTCTCCCAGGCCAGACTTTGTATATATAGAAACGTACAGACTTTATACATATATTCCAAAGCCCCCCACATGAGCTCACTTAAAATGCAGCCTAATGCAGCAGCAAAAGTTTTTATTGTTTTACCCAAAAAGGCAGACAGAATTGTGGAGCGTTTGTAGGGGGGCAGAGTTTTTTTGAGGGGGGAAATAAAAAGTCTTGCACATATGAATATAATATTTGTCTGAAAAGGGCTTTTGGCTTTGTGAAGTTTGCAATTCATAAAATATATGAGGGGGCGTAGGACCCCAGGGAGAACTCTGTTTGCCAGCAGCATTCATTAAATTTAGTTTTCAGATCTCTCTCTGTCTCGCTGTCTCTATGGCCGACAAAAAATAAAAAACTTTGCTCGTATTTAAGTAGCAAATTTTTGCGCTTTTTCAAATATTTGTGCAATGCTTCAGCACAGTCTGTCAATCAGTCAGTTTGTCAGTCAGTCAGTCAGTCAGTCACTTGGCCATTCAGGTGCCCATCAGAGAGCCCTCTGATAAGGACGAAACCGAACTTGTTAGCTGGCAGCTATCTTGCTGACCACTCTGCCCACCCGTCCACCTCGCCTCTACAACAATTTCAATTTCAAGTGCACTCACCAAACAATTTCACAAAAATTTCTCTGCCTGCCGGAGATACGCAAAAAATAGGAGAGGAAATGCTTGCCTACTTTTTATGCAGGGTGATCATTAGGGCACAAAGGTATATTGTGTTTGTGCAAATTAAATGTGTCCAAGGAAATAGGATTCTTCGTATAGAAAATAAGGTTAAACTTAAAAATCATACTCTATCCAAATTGCAAAAGTATTTATTTTCTATGAACAAGTGCAGCCGGTGTTTATACATTCTGTTTTTTTTAGTTTCTCAACCAAAGCTCTTTTGTTACCATTTTTACTTATTATTTTTTTATTCCAAAAATTATATAAAATATTTATTTATATGTAAAACTTTTTATTTAAAGCATTAAGAAATGTGGACGTCTTTTAAAATTGCAAAATATTTACATCTAAAAAAAAACTTAGTTAAATACCTCAATAAAGGGTACTTCACAGTCGTTTCTGCCTTGATCCCCCTTCGTATTTTGCATTTTTCGTTTATTTTATGCAAACAGAATTTATGGGCTGCACCCTCTCGTCCTGCCCCGCCTCGTTCAGCTTTGCATCGCCCCTCTGTGCTGGCACTTTTTTCGTGTACAAAAAGCGCAACATTTATGCAATTAAAGCCAAATTAGCAATGAATGCAAGTCGAGTGCTTTGGCTCTACAAAAGTTGCCATCAAACTTTTGGCCTTTTGTAAAGTTTTCGCCTTTCACAGAGCTCCGAGCTCCCCGTTCAGCCTTCGGGGGATGCTAGGGATGGCTGCTCCTGGTGCTGTTTTGTGCATAGTTTTGCAGCTTCCAATTAATTTAATGCCAGCCCGTCTAATGAGCGTTTAAGCCCCGGCTTCAGCGCCCCATTAAGCGCTGGCAAACTAGCTAGCTGCCATGAGTGATACGGGGGAGCCGAGAGAGAGAGAGTGGGACTGCATGTCACCAGGATCGGGGAACGAGAGGATGACAAAGGCTCCCACCTGACTGGCTGGCTGGTGGCTGGTTCCTGGTGACAATGCAGGTCCGGCTAATAATAAGCTGCTGCCAGCTCCCTCTTGGCCCTGGCAACATAATCAGCAGCTGCGATTAAGCCACTTGGTCCATTGTTTATTGTTACAATATTAGCCCAGCTTTTGTTGCCGCATAAGCGTCTTAGCAACTTGACTTGGCCATTGTTTGCCAGGACTTCAAAGAGCGTACTATGACGGCTTTGTGCTGCAGCCACTTTAGGATCCATCTCCGATCCGGAACCCCCCTCGGATCGTTCATCAATAATCACATGCCAAAGGGCTCAAATTGAGGCCACAAAAATGTTTAGCTTACCCCACTTTCCCCAGTTTTCCCCAGCTTGCCATGCTCTTGCTTTGGCAAACTAATTTATGCCAGACTAATGACACTTTACAACTGAAGGGGGGTCGGTCGGGCGGGTATATCGGTGGGGCGGGCGGGGCCTTTCCCGGCAAGGGAAAAGTTTTCGGTTCGTTTTCGGTGCCTGTCGGGCTGTCAGGCCGCGGAATGTGGAACTCGGGCGGGAAATGATAAATACGCTTAGACCTAATTAACTGGCGACTTTAATTAATTTTTAATGAAAAAGTTAATGAGTCGCGAACATATTAAAGCAACTAACTCGACCTGCAAGCGTGCTGAGCTGGCTGAAAACAGCGAACTTAAATGGTTTTAGTGCAGCGGAAAAGTCAGGGGATTAAGGGATTATATATGAGCATTTTTTTATAAATTTAAAAGCAGCTAAAAAAAGATTATATTTTGGATCGAAAATAAACTTTATTATAAATTACAAAGCTATATTTAATCCTGAAAAAAAGGCGTAGCCTTCATTTATGATTTTATTTTCTTTCGCTTAAAGTGTAAAAAACAACCAATAATTTCCAAGCAACTATCCCATATGTATGCACCATTTTTCAGGAACAACTCCAACCTCGAAAGCCAAGGAATATGCAATATGAAAAATTTTGACAAAAGAATATTTCAGCTCGAAGACTTTTCCATCTTTCCGCTCGGGTAAGCTAAACAATCTCCGCTTTATTACACATACATCGCGCATCGCAGCGCGTCTCTGACATTCAATCAGGGTTGAGTCCTGAATCCTGAGTCCTGGTGCCTTCTGATCCCTACCGCTCCCGCTCCCGCTCCGGGCCACGCCCACGCAGCGACAGGGGCTTTAATTGGATTTTCGTTACTGCGGCCGCAGAACAAAAAAAAAGAAGGGAAAACTGAATCGCAAAAAAAAAAGGGAAAACTCGAATGAAAGAACCCGCCGAAGAAAGGAGAATTGCAATTTTCGACAGGCGTCTGTCGCTTTGGTTTCGATTCACATCCACCAATTTTCTTTTGCTCTTTTTTTGCCCCCCTTTTTGTTTTTGTTGCCTTCGACCCCCGCCCCCGAATCTCCGGCAGAAACTGGCTCCATCCATTTTGGCTCTGAGCTTTTGGCGCTGTTATTCCTCGGTAACAAAGTTTACATTTCACACATTCATCACTTCTGGCAGCTGCAACTAATAGTGTGCAATGCTGGCTCAAATGGGCGGCCCCATTTAAGAAGCCGAAAGGGGTGGAAGGAGGGGGGTGGCAAAAGGGGGCTTAAAACTACCCGCTTTTATTGCACTTTTTTTGCTTTCGGACGTTGCCAAGTCGGGGACCCGGGCACTTGCCAAAAACGGATTAGTGTCTTACCAATCAATGTTCGCACTTAAAGCCTTAACGGGGGATTGCCTGGTGATCCCCTCCGCGGTGCACTCTCGAATTAAAATTGGATTGGTTGCTGCATTTTGTCAGTAAAACGAGTACACGAACGCTGATTTATGGAGCATTGTTCAAATTGGTGCGGTATGTGAATATAGGTTTTCAGAGTTTGTAAGGGGATTTACACTTTGAAGACTTGTTAAATAAATAATACCTCAATAATTCGAGGCTCGAAAGTGTCATTGGTATTATGAAAACGTTTAACAATGTCTTATTGGATAATTTAAAGCCTTTTGTTGATTTTATTTAATATATTATATATACATCACAGGTAAATATCTATTAAGTGGTCCGAAAATATTTAGCTAAATATACAAAGGAAATAAAGTTTATTTCTTTCTATAAAGCTAAAACAGCAAAGATTCCAATAGAAATAAAAATAGACTGAAGA
>VNJU01006991.1:0-21032 GCA_008042675.1 Drosophila seguyi | reverse complement strand
GGATTGGTCGTAGACTTTATAATCTTATAAAGGCTTTTATGACCAATCGCACTTTTAGGGTCCGGGTCAATAATATCACCTCAGCCTCTTATAAACTATTTAACGGCATACCCCAGGGCTCACCCCTATCCGTAGTTCTCTTTATGACAGCTTTTGAGGAAATTAACAAAATATCTAGCAGATACAAAAATATAAAAATATCCATTTATGCCGACGACGCAATATTTTATACTAAAACAAAAAATATAAACGACGTTAAAAATTCTTTCTGTCAAATCTTAAATGACCTTGAATCCTGGGGTGCCTCCTCTGGCGCCACCCTAGCCATAGATAAATGTCAAACCCTTCACATCTGCCGCAAACAAAAATGTAATTTTCCAGATATTTTGTTTAAGAACCAATGTTTAAAAAGTTTCAAGCACTTGAAATTGTTGGGCATATTGTTCGACTCTAAGATAACTTTTAAAGATCATTGCATATATTTAAGAAACCAACTCGATAAAAGACTAAATAAAATCAAATTCCTAAGCTCCAAATACTCCCATGTACATACCAACACCCTCCTATATATATCCCGATCCCTAGTGCTCTCTAAAATTGATTACGGACTCCCGATCTTCGGATGGGCCGCTAACTGTCATATAAAAAAAATAGAACCACCATACCACGCTGCAGTGAGGCGCGTTTCCCACATCTGCATACTCGCAGATGCAGGATTACCAACAATTGCGGATAGAATAATCAACAACACGATGCATCTCATTCCAAAACTCTTTACCACCACAAACCAAACACTCTCCAAGGAATTTAAAGCCATTTTCAAGCATAAGAGAAAATATAAATTCCTTTCTACACTCCGCCGGTGTGCTACCTACTGCACTGAACTCGGCCTAGCTCCGCCCAACTGCAAAAGCTCGAGCTGAGAACCTCCCTGGTCCCGAGCACACCTGAATGTCAACACCACACTCTACGCATCCAAAAACTCAACGTCGGTTTAAAACGCTGGCTATACACAGACGGCTCCAAAACTGTTGGCTCTACCTCATTTGCAGTAGTTAATACCGAAAATAACCTGATAGCCGGAGGGTTGCTCCCCAACATCAACACCATATTTATTATTTAGCATACTTAAAGCCTGGCACTTCGCAAACAGAAACCGCGGATCCTTTGTCATCTGCTCTGACAGTCTATCATCATTATCAGCAATAGGTAACCCAGAGCACAACGATCCAACAATCAGCGAAATCCAAAAGATTATCATCAAAAATAACAAGAAAATTACACTTTTCTGGGCCCCCAGCCACAAAGGGATCCCAGGTTACGAAAACGCCGATAAAGTTGCCAATCAGGTGTGTAATTCACCTACATTCCTATTTGAGGCTACTAACACCAAGGACATCAAAAACTTAATAGATGGACACATACTACAAAAAAAGCTGGAACAATAGGCCCTTTTCCTCCACAGATACGCGGTGACTAATCCATCCTGCAACAAATTACTACTGCCCGGAACTATAAATAGGCGATCCGGAAGCGTGTTCACTCTTCTACGGATAGGACATACGCAGCAAACCCACGAGCACCTCCTTAAAGAAACAACCCCAGCCCCCTGTCCATTCTGCGGAGATGATCTCAATACTGACCACCTACTGGACTTCTGCCCGGAACTAAAAAGTACCAGGGAACAGATTTTCGATCCGCACCCGCCCTCCTCCTTCCTAAAAATCCCTACAATCATAAATATTAAACAATTAAATGAATTTCTAAATATCACTAAACTTAAAATATAGGTAACACACATTATACGCCCAAGTAGCTAGCACTCTTTGAATGTATTAAATTTAGAATTTAGTTTTAAATTTAACTTTGTTAAATTAAATTAAAATTAATTATTCATATTCCTAAAAATATCATTGACTTCCTCATTTGTCTTTTTCTAAATATAAGTCGTCGAGTCCACTATGGATAGTTGTGTTTTGCCTAGTTCACTGAGATTGTGTTGATTGCCCAACATGTTTCTCATATTTTGCTCAATTTGTATCCTGTCAACATGAACATGATATAAAGATCCCATGAATTCTAAAGGAACGGCTTTCGCTCTTTTGTTGCTATGAGGCAGAAATAATATATTGTGTTCTTGCAACTCATTCAGTTGTTTTAAAGTGTTATCTAGTACGAGGTTACACTGATCCTCGAAGCCATGAAGTTTTTTACATACTTGTTAACATCTTACATCTTGTTAACAGTGCAGTCCCCTTGTGAATCATTTGAAAATAAGCATCCATGTTTTAAAAAACTACCAAATTCCAAGAAGAAGTGACAATTTCTACTTCCCCCATTGGATCCAGATATATGGCTGACGTTTTATTTATTGTTTCTATTTTATATTATTGTAGTTTTACGTGGAGTAATAGTTTTATTTAAGGATTTGGCGATAGAGATGAATAGGGTAGTAGCTTAGAGAATACTTTTATGCGATAACAATATACGCGATATATATCAAGGTATACGATATGTGGCATAAGGATCGACGTGCTGCCAATTGTATTTACAATACTTCGCCTCAATTGTTAAGATGTTGATCGACTGGACGTATACCCAAGGATTTCTTACAAGTGTTGTGCTTTAAGGCCCCAAGTCCTTTCGTCAATATATCTGCTGGCATCTCGGTCGTTGGGGTGTAGTTCACCGAGATAGTTCTCTCTTCAACCAGCCCTCGAATTAAATGGTGGCGGATGTTAACATGCTTGATCCGTTTATGGATTACCGGGTTGCGAGAAAGTTGGCCAGCTCCTTTATTGTCGTTATGGATGACAGTCGTCTTCAGTTGGCCCAAGAATTCTTTTAGGAAGCTTCTAAGATGAACTCTTTTGAGGAGTCAGACAGAGCCATGTACTCTGCTTCTGTGCTAGACAATTCAACCGTCCGTTGCTTTCGACTCTCCCAGGATATATCTGCACTTGCAAACTTAAATGCAAAACCTGTGAAAGATCTGCGATCGTCAATGTTGGCGGCCCAGTCAGCATCTGCGTAGCCTACTAGGTCTTGAGCACATCGTTTATAAGTCAAGCCGTGGTTTTGAGTGCCTTTTAAATAGCGTAATATCCTTTTTGCAGCAATCCAATGTTGTTTCCCAAAATTGGTATTATATTGGCTTAGTGCGCTCACTGCAAATGCAATATCAGGGCGCGTTGATACTGCCAACCACATTAGGGCTCCTACCAAACTTTGATAAGGCCACTGGATATTTCTTCCTTCTCGCATTCGGTGGTTGGGTACATTTCTGTTGACAATTTTTCTCTCGTGTTGATTGGCGTATTTACAGGCTTGCAGTTTTCCATGTTGAAGCGTTTCAAGATCTCTGCTATATACTTCGACTGGCCCATGGTGAACTTTGTCTTGTCTTCGCATTGTTTAAATTCTATGCTCAAATAATACGATAGCTTGCCTAAATCTTTAATCTGGAATTTGTTAGATAATTCATGCTTCAGCTGTGATAGTATTCTGGTATCATTGGTCGCGACTATGAGATTGTCTACGTAAAGCGATACGATCACGATCCCGTTTTGTTCACGTTTCAAGTACACGCATTAGTCGGCCGCGAGTGGCTAAAGTTTCAGTTTTTTGAGCCGGCTGTCCGGCTTCTTGTACCATTGGCGGCCACTCTGCTTTAGGCCATATAGAGCCTTTTTCAACTTGCACACTTTGTCAGGGCAATATATCTTCTTTTCCTTTGTTGTCAATATTTCTTGGAATTCAGGTGGGACGCTGATGTAGAGCTCTTTTTCAATATCTCCATTTAAATAGGCGCTGCTAAAATCGAATTGGTGAACATCCAATCCGAGTTCCGTAGCTAAAGCTATTAAAATTCTTATGAGCTCAGTCTGGACACTGGAGAGAATGTTTCGTCGTAATCAATGCCTTCGCGCTGCGTAAGTCCTTTTGCGACCAGGCAAGCTTTTCGGTAATTTATCTTTCCGTCGGGCAAATATTTTGTTCTTAACACCCACTTGGTTTCGATAACCCTATGGTTTTTCTGACGGTTGACAACCTCCCAAGTATTGTTCGTTTTCAATGATTTGTACTCGTTTATCAATGCCTCTTTCCATTCGATGCGCTCGTACATTTAAGACCTTCGCTTGCAGTTAGGTCCTTTGGCTCCATTGCGAGTGAGGTGGCTTCGTAAATTGTATCCTCTTGATCGGATTCGAGCTGCTGCTGGCTGGATGCTTCGATTTGATCTGGAACCATTTGGTTGTAAATTAATTTGGGCCTTCCTGGTTTACCTTTTAATTGCTTCTTTGGCCTTTCGTGACCACGTTTCATCTGTACTTCAGGTTCTGCCTGTGTATTATCTGGCTCGGAGTCCTCTGGCTCGGGATCATCTGGTCGATTGTCTTTGTTGTCATCTGGGTCGTCATTTTCTGTGCGATCGCCTGACACTGGTTCAAGGTCGATGTCAATTGAAAATTCCATGAAATCTTCATAAATCTTCATCGTGCCTAAATGAGTTGGTGAAAACGACGTCTCGTCTTTTAATTAACGTTTGGGTTTCCACATCATACAGCCTGTAAGCTTTGGCATCGCTGCACTATCCAACGAATACACATTTCTTGGATTTCGAGCTGAACTTACTCTTCGATCGATTGTCCAGCGAGAATGCAATTTGACCAAACTTCTGCATATGCCCTACGATTGGGATGCGATTGTTCCATAGCTTAAAAGGTGTTTCTCCGCATAGGCTTCGTGAAGGGCATCTATTTCGAATGTAGTTCGCAGTGTTTACTGCTTCCGCCAAATAGCTCGCAGGGAGTGCAGCCTGTAATATCAGGCAGAGAGCCATTTCTACAAGTGTCCGGTTTTTGCGTTCGGCTGTACCGTTTTGCTGAGGGGTATATTCTACAAAATATTCGTGCCTTATTCCTTGAGCTGCAAGGTAATTTTTGAACTCATTATTGGTGTATTCTGTGCCGTTATCTGACCTGATTGTTTTAAGTTTTTTTCCAGTTCGCCGTTCGACGTAGTTCTTGAATTCTTTAAATTTCTGAAATATTTCGGATTTACTTCTAATGGTGCGAACATTTCGAGAAGTCATCTATAAACGTTAAGAAGTAACGGCTGCCTCCGTGGCTGTTGACACGCATGGGAGCTGTAAAAACTATTTCTCCTCCCTTAGCTCTTAGTACCTCAGCCTTTTCCTTCTTTAGGATTACGTTGAAGCCGTGATCGCATATTTTTGAGACCGATAATAGATTGGTCCTCAAGTCCGGCACGTAGAGCGCGTTTTTCAGGCTGGCGGTGAACTTGTTATTTGGGGAGAACTGCACGGATCCATATCCTTTTATTTCTGTGGCCTCATCACTTGCCAGTCTGAGCTTTGAACCTTCTGAAGGCTCCAGGATTTCGAACATTTTTTGCTGTGAACACATGTGTGACGTTGCTCTAAAATCGAGACACCAGTTACTGCATTCACTGTTTGTATAATTAGCTATGTTGATGTACATGCTATCACTCTGGTTCTTCATTTGCTTTGACCTGCAATCAGCTGCGCGGTGGCGGACTTTTCTGCAGGTTTAACATTTAAACTTAAACTTTTGATTAGTGCTTAGTTGCTTCGGTTTGCTTGGATTATACTTCTTGTGCAAAATCAATGCTCCGGGCGTGGACTCGGTTGGATTTCGGTTTCTTGCCTCGTACTCATCTAATAACTTTATTTTAAGTGCCTCTGCTGAGATTAAGTTTTCTTGAGTTTCAATCGCAATTCGAAACTGTTCGTATTCCTTTGGGATACTCTATAGTATCAAGATGGTTAACAGATCGTCAGTATTCATGAGATCAACTTCGTTTATTTTGTCTACTAAATCGGAAAACTTATCTATGTGACTTCTCATGTCTCCGCCTGCATTCATTTTCAGTAGAATCAGGGATTTCAACAGTGCGGCTTTACGGGCTGGCCCTGTAGACTGATATGTGCTATGTAGCCTTCTCCATACATCGTTTGAAGTTTCGCAGTTCTTAGTATGCCTTAGTTCCGATGTCGACATGGCCAAAATGAGATGGGACTTAGCCTTTGCATCTTCGCTTAACCACTGTAAGAAGCTATCTTCGGGTTTTAAAAGATTTCCGTTGATATACTTCATCGAATCGTTTTTGATCAAAAACGCCTGCATTTGTATTTTCCAGCTATCGAAATTGTCTTTGCCCAAGGGCCCTTTGCGTATACTAGCAACACTCATTTTTTTCTTAATTTTCATTTAATTATGCTACACAAGCAACCATTTCACGAAGCTACACAAGCAACGGCTCTTCGAAGCTACAACAACAGCAACGAGCTAGTTTTCTTTTCTGTCGCCAATCAGACGCCTTTTTTTTTGGTCTCAGGCTCCTACGTGCATATGAATGTATGCGTGTGTGTGTCGGCAATTTCACCACAAATTGGAATTTGCCAATAACCTCGCAGTTGTTCACTATTCTTGTTCTAACTATCTTCTGGCGCAGTGGAAGCGTGCTGGGTCCATAACCTGTTTTAGTTTTACGTTGAGTAATAGTTTTATTTAAGGATTAGTAAGTCGATAGGGTTTTACACAGGCGATAGAGATGAATAGGGTAGTAGCTTAGAGAATACTTTTATGCGATAACAATATACGCGATATATATTTAGGTATACGATATGTGGCATGAGGATCGACGTGCTGCCAATTGTATTTGCAATATATATTTTGCATGGTTGCTGGTAAGGGTTCTGCAATAGATAGCAGACAAAATTGCATCAACATTAGCATGCTCATTATTAACCCTAGCTTGAATTTTTCACTTCAACCTGTCTAAATCCTATCTTTTCCTCCATTGGTTCAATTACTTCCAACAGTGGTCGTCCTATAAGAAAGTGTCCGGGTGTCAAAACTACATTGTCTTCTATATCGTTTGTCTAATAAATATAGAGTTCGTGAGTTCAAAACTCCTTATTTTTAGCATAACAACGTTGACATCTCTTCTTACGTTAAACTGGCATCCCCATTTTTGGTATTTTACCGATTTTACGCCGGCCTCCCAGATACCTCCAAAGCGAGGTCCTGCCGGAGGAATAAAATGCCACTAGATTCCTTCTCTTCCAAATTGAAGTGCAACCGCAGAATTTTCTTTAATTGCCTTTGCCAATTGTCCGTCAAATTTTCTAGCTGCACCTACAAAATGTTTCCATTATCTTAATAAATGGTAGCACATTTTCCTAGTCTTGCGATAAATCTTCTCAGTGCCGCCAAAAAGGCATCAGCAGCTAGGTCGCTTACTACTTTTAATATAATAAGGTCCTGCATAATCAATACCTGTATTTAAAAATGGGTATAACATTGTCACCCTATATTTTGGAAGATTTCCATTACCTGTTGTGCAGTGATTTGTCGATATCATGCACATTTTGGACATTCGTTCAATTTTTTCTTTAAAAAATTTCTTAATTTAAAGATCCAATATTTTCTTTGTATGTAAGTTCTCATTAAATTTAGTCCACCATGTAAGATTCCTTATGAGTATTTTCTATGATCAATGCAATGGGCCCTATGTCGAAAATAATTCACTTCACTTAAAAACTGGTTTTGACATTTTGCAATCTTCCGCCTACTTTAATGATTCTATCCTTATCAATAAATGGATTCAAATTTAAAATTTTTGAATTCATTTTGATTTCCTTATTGTTAAGCAAGCTATTAAGCTCAGGACTAAATGAAAATTCCTGTTCCTTTTTCACAAGTATTTGTTTAAAAATTCGGATAAGATATAATTTTTGTTTTCATATTAATAAATCTAATGATAAAGCATATTACTCGTTTTACTTTGTGTATGCATGAATATTTTTGCAAAAGTTTATAGACCAGTTTCCCATCAGCTGTCACTACCTTATTGACAGTTTCTTTTTCCTTAGCGGTTGGCTGTGAAGGCCAATTTTTTTTCGATTCTTTTAGCCAACTTGGCCCAATCCACCAAAGATAAAATTTTACTAATTCGCTTGGGGAGATTCCTCTTGAAGCCGCATCCCCGGGGTTGTCTTCTGATCTAACATGATACATTCGACTTCTTTATTTTTTCGAATGTCATCAGTTCTTTGTTTAATAAATTTGACTTTACTTTGTCCGCTTTTAATCCAGGCTAACGTAATAGGCGTATTTTTGACTGCATTGTCAATAGCTTCTTTAAATTTTTTAATAAGTTTATTAAGTCGATGTGCTTGACACAGTTTCAGTTAATCGGATTTACCCTGCTCTTGCTAGCTAGTATTATAACTGAATTGAATACCTTAGCATTTACTATTGCAGCCATCCTAAGGGATCATAAATTTAAGGTATCGTTTATTAGTAGCCGCTATGTTGACGCCTGTTTTGTGTAAATTTCTGATAAAAACAACCGGTGTTTAATTTTAATCTTTGATTTTGTAAATAATAAAGATCACGTTCACTTCTTTTGCATGCAGCAATTCTGTTTTGTGTATTTAATTGTTATTAATTTCACATTTTAGTTGTGCTGCTAGTGTTTGCTTTTGCATTTTTTTCGTTCCTCTTTGTGCCTTCTCCGTTTAGCTTGCGCCGTCGCGACACCTAAACTAAAAGCTTGCTCCCGCGCTCATCCGCTCTCCCACTCTTCCGTTTTTTCAGTGCAGCTGCACTCTTACCTCTCCATACGCAAAGGTACAGTGGTAAGTCCAAATAATGTCCGCTATTGTCTGTGGTGTTTAAACCTGTAAAAGGTTATTACCTCTGCTGATCTTACAATCGGCTGCTGGCTGTGCGACAACATTGTGCATTCCAAGTGCATTGGTGTTGGGGCTCGGGCGGTAGACGATGTGAGAAAACACATAGGTCTGCGGTACTGTTGTGAGGCCTGTCGCGATATCGAAAGGGAGATGATGTCATTTATGCGGCAAACCAAAAACGGTTTTAAAGAAGTATTATTGAGTTTTCGTAAAACTCAAGATATGTTCTTGACGCTGAACACACAATTTAATAGCCTAAAGCTATTAAATGACTCTCCTAGGCGCAAAAAAACCGCAACTGGTCTGCAGCATACAGACGGATCCCTAAACCCCGCTGCGTGCTCCCAACAGCAGCCTCCCTCTGCTCAGCCATCGACCCCAGAACCGAATCCAAGGGTTCTGAGGTCGAGAGGCAGAAAAGATTCGGTACCCGAATGTGCCGCGGGAGGGACCGTGCCCCCGGTGATTTCCGTAGTGTCCCCTGGGGGTCTCAAATATTGACCCCTCAGAACCCCATTAATTTACCTGCCCAGGGTGTCAGGCCCGGACTACCGGCCGATATTGGTAATGCAGACATTCAGTCTGTATCGCCAAAAGCCCTTATAGATGTAATTGCCTTTATACAAGGTAAAACTGGAGCTGAAATAAACAAAATAAAGGTGGAAAATTCAAATTTTCTTATGTCAGGGACATTTTGTCTTTCAAAATGAATGTCCAAAACGAACTCTTTGACACAATATGTTCGACCAAATTCTGGCCTGAATACGTTGTCGTCAAAGAGTTCGAAGCTAAAAAAAAAGAAACGGCGGCCTGTAGGAATAAGTCTTCCCAGGCCCGACCAGACCACTGCGCCCTCTACGTCTTCCACTCTAAAAAACTAACAAATCCCCTTCTATTTCCTATCAGAATGCAAGAGGTTTACGTAGTAAGCTCCCCAATTTGTATTCTGATAGTCTCTCGTTTGCTTCCCAGGTTATTGTGGTCACAGAAACCTGGTTAAAGCCGGAGATTCTGATAAGGGGCTTCCATAAAAACTTTCAGACAGACGTAATCTATACAGATTTCAGTAAAGCATGAGACTCTGTCAACCATTCTCTCCCTGTTCGGAAACTCAACCTAATAGGATCTCCGGTTGATCTTCTTAGTTGGATCTCAAGTTATCTGAATGTCAGGCAGCAAAGGGTCCTATTTTAAAACACCTTATCTAGTGTTCTCAGGGTTACTTCTGGCGTCCCGCAAGGAATCCATTATTTATTAACGATCTCCCCAAAGTTCTGACTAACTCCAGAGTAGTTATGTATGCGGACGACGTCAAACTCTGTGTGCAATATACGGATACGTCTTGCCATTCTGATTTACAATCCGATCTTAATCATTGTAAAAAATGGTGTAGTATAAACTTATAAAACTTAAACGACAAGCTTATGACATTCTCTCGTGTCGCGTTCGAAAGAATTCCTTTAGTTGACGATTTAGGTGTCCGTCTGGATCCTAAACTTGACTTTATTGATCATATTCCTTGAATGGTGAATAAAGCCAGGGGTGTGCTTGGATTCATTAAATATTGGTAGAAAGAATTCAATGACCCGTACGTTACAAAATCTCTTTATATTTGTTTAGTTCGTCCTATCTTAGAATATGAATTTTGCGTTTGGAGCCCTCAGTACGGGGTCCACAGTAAACGCATCGAGTCGGTCCAAAAGAGCTTTTTATTTTTCGCTTTACGCGGTTTAAACTGGAATGCAAACCAGAGATTACCCTCCTTTTCTAGTAGACTCCTTCTTATTAACTTTTCATCTTTATCTAAACGTAGAACCATGCTTGGCATTTCCTTTTTTATAACCTTATCCACGGTGACCTGGAATTTGGTGCCTTTTTGTCGGCTTAACTTTCACGTACCGAGTATAAGTACTAGATCCTATATTTCCTTAGTGTTGCGCCACTGTAGAACGTCCATTGAATTGCATGACTCAATAATTTCAAACGTAGATAGCCGTCCTAAACTAAAAACATAAATACTAACCCACTTAGCACGCATGCAAGCAAACAATCTGGCATCACGCCAGTAGTCACTTCCTCGTATTCCATTTCTATATTTTCATCTTTCGCGCCTACTCACACCTAACACGAACAAGCGCGTGCTTGGTGTATTATGACCACATAAATGTACTGATCTTAGTGCATCAACGTCCAGAACTATCCCGTTCCTCCACAACTTGTAATATTTCTTGCTTATTCGAAATCCATTTTCTCAGGGTCTCTCAAACTTCTTTCCATAATTGGAAGACTTCAGGGCCTCTCAAACTTCTCTTCATAACTGGAAGAGCTCAGGGCCTCTCACACTTCTCTTTACACCTAGAAGACATAAGGGCCTCTCAAGCTTTTCTCCATAATTGGAAGACCTCAGGCACTCTTGATCTTCTCTTCATAATTAAAAGACCTCAGGGCCTCTCAAATTTCTCTTCACACCTGGAAGACCTCAAGGCCTCTCAAACTTCTCTTCACACCTGGAAGACCTCAGGGTCTCTCAAACTTCTCTCCATAATTGCATTCTCAAACTTCTTTCCATAACTGGAAGACCTCAGGGCCTCTCAAACCTTTCTCCATAATTGGAAGACCTCAGGGCCTCTTAAAAATCTCTTCACACATAGAAGACCTCAGGGTCTCTCAAAGTTCTCTTCACACCTGGAATTATTAAGGGCCTCTCAAACCTTCCTCCATATTTGGAAGACGTCAGAACCTCTCAGACATTCCTCCATATTTTGAAGACCTCAGGGCTTCTCAGACTTCTCTTCTCACCTAGACCTTTGGGCCTCTCAAACTTCTCTCCATACCTGGAAGACCTCAGGGCCTTTCAAACCGTTCTGAATAATTATAAGACTTCAGGGGCTCTCAAACTTATCTCCATAATTGGAAGACCTCAGGGCCTCTCACACTACTCTTCACAGCTGGAAAAGCTCAGGGCTTCTCAAACTTTTCTCCATAATTGGAAGGCCTCAGGGCATCTAAAACTTCGTTGCATAATTGGAAGACCTCAGGGATTCTCAAACGTTTCTCCATATGTGGAATGCCCCAGAGCCTCTCACACTTCTCTTCACACCTGGAAGACCTCCGGGACTCTCAAAACTGTCTCCATAACTGGAAGACCTCAGGGCCTCTCAAACCGTTCTGCTTAATTATAAGACTTTAGGAGCTCTCGAACTTATCTCCATAATTGGAGGACCTCAGGGCCTCTCACACTTCTCTTCACAATTGGAAGAGCTCAGGGCCTCTCAAACTTTTCTCCATAATTGGAAGACCTCTGGGCCTGTCAAACCTCTTTCCATAACTGAAAGACGTCAGGGCCGTTTAAGCCGTTCTCCGTAATTGGAAGACCTAAAAGCCCCTCAAACCTTTCTCCATAATTGGAAGACCTCAGGTGCTCTCAAACTTATTTGCATAATTGGAAGACCAAAGGGACTCTTAAAGTTCATAATTGGAAGACCTCAGGGCCTCTCAAACTTCGTTGCATAATTGGAACAGCTCAGGGCCTCTCACACTTCTCTTCACACCTGCAAGACCTAACGGCGTCTTAAGCTTCTCTCCATAATTGGAAGACCTCAGGGACTCTTAAGCTTCTCTTTATAATTGGAAGACCTCAGGGGCTCTCAAACTTCTCTCCATAATTGGAAGACCTCAGGGCCTGT
The DNA here is from genome assembly GCA_008042675.1 of Drosophila seguyi. Lineage (NCBI taxonomy): Eukaryota > Metazoa > Arthropoda > Insecta > Diptera > Drosophilidae > Drosophila > Drosophila seguyi. The sequence goes on along the minus strand of VNJU01006991.1, from coordinate 8,600 downwards.
CAAACTTCTTTCCATAACTGGAAGACCTCAGGGCCTTTCAAACCGTTCCCCATAATTGGAAGACCTCAGCGCCTCTCAAACTTCGTTGCATTATTGGAAGAGCTCAGGGCCTCTCATACTTCTTCTTATACTTGGAAAACCCAACAGCATCTCAATCTTCTCTCCATATTTGGAAGACCTCAGGGACTCTTAAACTTCTCTTCATAATTGGAAGATCTCAGGGCCTCTCAAACCTTTCTCCATAATTGGAAGACCTTAGGGCCTCACACACTTCTTTTTACAACTGGAAGACCTCAAGGCGACTTACACTTCCTTCCATAATTGGAAGAGCTCAGGGCCTCTCATACTTTTCCTCACACTTGGAAGACCTAGCAGCCTCTCAAGCTTCTCTCCATAATTAGAAGACCTCAGGGACTTTTAAACTTCTCTTCAGAATTGGAAGACTTCAGGGCCTCTTTAATTTCTCTTCACATCTAGAAGACCTCAGGGTCTCTCAAACTTCTCTCCATAATTCGATGACCTCTGGGCCTCTAAAACTTTCCATACCTGGAAGACCTCAGGGCCTTTTAAACCGTTCATCATAATTGGAAGACCTTAAAGCCTCTCAAACCTTACTGCATAATTGGAAGACCTCAGGGGCTCTCAAACTTCTCTTCACACCTAGAAGACCTCAGGGTCTTTCAAAGTTCACTTCACACCTGGAAGAACTAAGGGCCTCTCAAACTTCTCTCCATAACTTGAAGACCTCAGAACCTCTCAAACTTTTCTCCATATTGTGAAGACCTCAGGGCTTCTTAGACTTCTCACCATAACTGGAAAACCTAAAGGACTCTTAAAGTTCTCTCCATAATTGGAAGACCTCAGGGACTCTTAAGCTTCTCTTCATAATTGGAATACCTCAGGGCCTCTTAAACTTCTCTTCACACCTGGAAGACCTAAGGGGCTCTCAAGCTTCTCCTCACACCTGGAAAACCTCAGGGTCTCTCAAACTTCTCTCCATAATTGGAAGACCTCAGAGACCTAACGGCCTCTCAAGCTTCTCTTCATGATTAGAAGACCTCAGGGACTCTTAAACCTATCTTCATAATTGGAGTACTTCAGGGCTCTTAGATTTCTCTTCACACCTGGAAGACCTCAGAGTCTTTCACAGTTCTCTTCACACCTGGGAGAACTAAGGGCCTCTCAAACCCTTCTTCATTTTCGGAAGACCTCCGTCTGTCCGTTGTAGTATGTTCACATAAAAAATGCACACTGTACTCAGTGTTATGCATAAATACAAATATATTAATGCACTTATTTAACAAGTCAAAGACCCTAGCAATGGGCCTGCTAAGTGCTGAGTCTGCATACCTCACATGCGTGACCATATTGTCACTACGTGAACATAATACCTCCTCCCTACCTCTGCGACTCTTCGCCGTCGCTTACTTATATGCATATATAGATACATAGGCGCTGACCGCTCTGCTGCCGGCTTCGCTGTCGGCGCAACTGCAACTTATTTGGTAAGAATAAAATATGTACAGAATTATAATTTCAATCAATAAAAGAATGTCATCTGGAGCGGGATTTTACCTGCTCCAGAAAATAAATATAATAGATATATTTTCTACATGGTGACCGTGATCCTGATCCTGCTGCCACATCTTACTATTCTGCCGCTCTGCTCGACACCGGCTGCCTAAACTTACTTAGCGCCGGTTTCCATTTCAACTCCGGCGTGCACCAAAAAAAGCGCAAGGACGCCGATTCGTAAGCAGCCACGATTTCTGCGAGCCGCCCAAATTAAAGGATAAGACAAGATCGCCCAATATCGCCGTCGGTTGCCACCTCAGCAGCAAGTAGAGACATTTAAACGACCCTTCGCCGTGGCATCCGTCATTGGTCAATTCCACATCGCCGCGACTCTGACCATCGCCGACTCCACCGAGACCATCCAGCTGGCCATCGCCGCCGTCCTCATCAAAACTACCCAGCTGTAGCCTACTCAGGCATCCTCATCCCGCCACCATGGGCCGAGAACATCAAGGTGCAGCATCATTTGTTGAGCGCGGAAGGCAGTCCGCCACCTGCGCCTGCGTGGGAGGATCAACAGGGACGACAGTCTGCGCAGCCAGCACCGGTCCCGCCCGGCGCGTCAAGCCGGGCCAAGAAGAGAATCCGACAGCGCTTCCAAGAGCGCACACCGAACTACAATTTTTTTTTTGTTGCCCTGCGTGGCACACCAAAATCGATGCACTGCGTTGTTTTTAAATAACACTTTTTAACATTGAGCGGAACTTTTCTGCCCGATGAGAAGTATGGCCCGTAAAGCCTTCAACAATTTGGAAGGAAATTGTAACTAAATCCAATATATATATATTGAATAAGGAAATTCAAAATATTATATGAAACACGCCAGAGTATTTTGTAAAAAAAAAACTAAAAGGAAATAGCTTATTATTACAAAAATATTATAACGAAATTTAATTTTTCACATTTTCTTTACTTTATAACTGTTGAGGTTTTCCAAAAAAGTAAAAAAATTAAGAACATAAGGCAGAACGATAGAGTGATAAATAAAAAAAAGAAAATGCGAAAGTAAATGGAAATAACTATACTTGAATATTATTACTTAAAGTAAAATATTTATATGTATGTATATATATAAATTATTAGGATTCTGGTGGCCGCCGGGGGAGCCCTCGCTGCAGTCTCCGATGATTTGCCGGTTGGCTGGTGGTGTCCCTCGTACAGGGAAGGGGTTGATAAATCCACTTGGAGATATACGACGATTACGTTGGGGAGGTGACTGCCTTCCGTAATGCAACTGGCCTAGGGACTCAGATTGCTATGATCAAATATAAAATTAAAGACAGAATGCCGGAGTTGTTGGTTCATGAGCGATGGCTCTTTATTTATCAAGTGTCCAAAACGAACTGCTTAAAGCTAACAAAGGAAAAAGCTTCATAGCGGCCTCTGCCAAAGTGCAGAGCTTTGCCGGCTATGCTCAAGCTTCCGGCCAAATGCTTGGTCAGCAATTTGACCGGTGCTGGTCAGCGGACGATCGGTCCAGTTAACTTAGTTAACTACTCCCCCCTCAAGATTGAGGCCGTCCTCGGCCGACCCTATTTTGGCGAGTACTTCCTTAAGTTGGGCTGTGGATTTCTTGACCCTAATGGCTCGTTGGCAGGTTAGGCCGATGCAGATGAGAGCGCAGAAAATTGCTCCTGCAATTAGCGCTATCTGACTTAGTCGGTATCCGTCGACGTCTTGTTCGAATTTCCTGATTTGCTCCAAATTCTTTTCACTCAAGCGGTGAAGGTATGGGAGGCTCAGGATCTCGTGTTTCTTCCACTGGGAAGACGGTGATCTTGTTACAGGCCATAACAATCTTGGGGAAATTATGTGTTTGGTGTTAATTTCGATTTGGCTATTGTGCGCATCAATTAGTCTTGCTTCGGTGAACTTTATATTCTCAGTCTTCCGCGTCAGGTGTCCCTGCGACAACCTTCAACGCAGTTCCCAAGAAGTCTAGGCTCCTGGCCACTCTGTGATGGACGCTCAACGAGTCGAGCATGTCACGAAGATGAGCGATGCTCAATGCTCAGGAGCTTCTTCATATGGGATTCGGGGAGCATATCAACCATACCGTTGGTTTCGTCAATCACTCGCCTATACTCGGAGTGGTTAGCAGAGTGTCTAACGTAGGCATATTCCTCCCATACTAAGACTTGGCCGTCGATGACGGGAATATAATTTACGTGGGTGTAATCTGTGACGTGGGCCGATGCCACCGCCAGGAGACAAAGTAGAAGCGTTGGAAACGACCTGTAATATGTGTGGTTGATTAATAAATATTCGGAAGGGAGTTGCCCACCACCAATAGACGAATAAGAGGAAGTAAATTAAACGTTAAAAAGTTAAGCCGAGTGGCAATGAATAATGAAGAATATAAGAAAACTTACGCCAAGTGGCTATGGGAAGCGAAAAATAATGAAAACTTATGCCAAGTGGCTACGAATGAAAAAACAAAAGAAAATCCGGGGGAACCGCAACTGGGCTCTATTCGGGTCACTTGAGGTTGTCTTTGTGGACCACCCTCCCTTTAATTAGGACTGTGGTCCCCAAGTCTGCCTCGATAGTTCTCTCCTCGCATAAGGGAGTGAGTTTGTTGCCTAGTCGTCTGTTTGACTTTACTAGGACTTTATCACCGACCTGGAAGACTCTGTTCCGCCGAGAGGAGTTTTCTCGGTTTCTTGTCGCATTTTGGGCATTTTTGATTTTTTCCTGGACATCACTTTGTGGATCGTCCGGATCTGCCTGTCTGTTATATCTGGCTGTGGCCAGCAAGATCAACTCTACCGTGTCATTTATGCCTTTATCGAATTTTAGGCATCTAGCGAGCTCGACCAACGTGCTGTGGAAGCGTTCCACCTGTCCGTTGGAGACGCTATGGAGGGGCGGTGCATTCCAGATGCTGACGCCGAAATGGTTTTCCAGCATGGCCACTATTGTGTGCGATTTCAATGATGGTTCATTGTCGCAGTAGATGGCTTTGGCTTTTGGGAAAACATTCATAAGTTGAAGCAGTGGTGGTTTTAGATCCTCTATGGTTCTAGACGGGATCGGCTGCACCATGGCGAATTTCGAAAATTTGTCCACACAGGTGAGGAAGTATATCCTATCCGTTGAGAAAATATCAATGTGCAATATTTCTCCAACGTGGCCCGGGATTGGTGTTTCACCGAGCTCCTGTTTCTTTGGATGTCTATCATATTTCGCCTTGGCGCAGGTTTTGCAATTGACAGCTATCTCGCTCGCCAATTAAGTCATCTTGGGGAAGTAGTAATCGGAGAGTACCTGCTTCACATTCTCTTGGGCCGACCTGTGAGCTCTGTTGTGCTCTGCGTTGAGGATTTCTTTCCTCTCTTTAACCGCGAAAATGTCGGTGACCCTTTTTTTACAATGCCAGAACTTTGTGGCCGGAAATTGTCGGACCACCTCGTTCTGGAATTGTGCCAACGTGTGAAGATCACAGTGGAAGGCATTCACACCATTAGGGATAATGGTGTTGGCGAGTTCTTCCAGCAAAGTCTTTTTGCATGAGAAGCCAATCGCGTGACGCTTCTTATTTCCAAATAGAATAAAAGTGCGTTTCCAAGGGGAGCGCGCCTCTTCTAAAACTATTTGGTTCTGGAAGCAATTTACGGGTTTGTCCGTAGACTCAATTGTGTATGTGAGCGAAAGCTCACTGTGCACCATGTCCGCGCACGACTCAGGTTCCTGGTTTTCAACGAGATTATTTTTTCCGGGCTTGTAAAACATTCTTGCGCCGGACTCATCGATGCGTGCTTTCCACCTCTTGATCTTGGCGTTCGGATTGGACTCCGATACCGCAAACGTCAAAGGTTGGTGGTCGGTAAAGATGTTTATTTCTTTGACCGCATAAAGGTAGTGTCGCAACTTGGCTAGCGCCCAGACTATGGCTAATAGCTCCCTTTCGTTGGTAGCGTAGTTAACCTCTCTGTCACACAATGTCCTAGAGATCATTGTAATGGGGCGTCCCTCTTGGGACAACACTGCGCCAATGCCGTAGGCCGAAGCGTCTGTCGTTAGATCAAACGCTTTTTTGTAATCAGGGTATCTAAGTATGACGTCCTCAGACGCCAAAATGTTGCGAAGTTTCTCGAAGGCACGTTGATGCGCTTTGGAAAATTCTACTTTGATACCCCTGGACCTGTGTCGGCTAACACTCCCGTTCTCGCCCTTCAGTATGTCTGAAATGGGCCTTGCTATTGATGCGAAATCCTTGATGAAGCATCGATAATGGCTAAGCCCAAGAATGATCTCACCCCAAATACGTTCTTGGGTTCTGGAAATTCCTTTATGGCCTTAACCTTTTCTGGGTCAGTCGCTGCGCCATTGTTGGTGACGATGAACCCTAGGAAGCTCACGCTTTTCTTAAAGAAGCGTGACTTTTCTGCAGATACTCTCATGTTAGCATCGAACAGGCCCAGAACCCAATCTACGTGCTTGACATGGGCATTTTCATCTACCGAGAAGATGATGACGTCATCAACGTAAACGTAGCAGAACTTGCCGATCTGCTCTCGCAGAATATCGTCAATTGTCCTCTGGAAGATGCTTGCAGCATTTCTGAGTCCGAATGGTAATCTTCGGAACTCATACTTCCCTCCGTTTACTGAGAATGATGTTTTCTCACGGTCGCGTTCGGCGAGCGTGATTTGGTGATAGCCAGACTTCAGATCGAGTGTCGTGAAGTACTTGGCCTTGCCGAGATTCCCCAATATTATTGAGATATTTGGCATGGGGTATCTGTCTGGTACAGTCCTCTCGTTCAGTTTGCGAAAGTCCAGTACCAAACGCATCTTCTTCTTGCCAGTTTCGTCGGTGCCTTTTTTGTCTACGACCCATATTGGGTTATTGTAGGGGGACTTCGACTTTTGGATTAAGCCATTTTTCAGCAGTTCTTGAATTTCGCCGTTGACGAAGTCAGCTGCTCCCATGGGATATGGGTATAATTTGGCATAAATGGGCTCCTCGTCAATCGTCCGGATGGTTGCTACCACCGACGTATTTTAAGGAAGAGCCTCATTAGGATTAGCAAAAGCTTTTTGCCTATTCCCTAGCATTTTCAAAAATGCACCCTTAATTAAGGGCGGTGCGTCCGAGCAATCTACGCTGGTAAAATTGACATCGGGGCAAGTGTGAAAGTCAATCTGCTCTGTTTCGGAGCCCCATTTGAGGTGGCCGGAAGCTAGGCAAAAAGAACGCGCCGGCCTGTTTTAATATGTCCAGGCCATTGATCGCATCGAAGGAGGTCAAATCTGGTAGTAAGAAAAAAGTAGCTTTAATGTTAAAAATAGACGCAAAACATTTACAATGACGGGTCAATGTCCATGGGTTCCGGCGTGTTCCCTCGAGCCATTCGGTCGCTACGTGGAGCGAAGTGCACCTGTGCTCTATGTAGTTTAGTAAAGTGCGGGTTCCTCCCGGCACTTCCCTGCGGCCCGGTTTGTGTGGGGGCCTGCTGGCGCTCCTGCACTTTGGGATATTGCCTGCGATCCCTATTTTCTCGGCTTTGTGCAAACAAAGTTGCGAAGGTATACCGCTCGTGGTTGGATTCTACTTCTTGCGCCAAGGCGAGGGCTGATGGTATGTCTTTTAGCTTTGCCGCGAACAGCACATCCGTGAGGTTGCGCCTGAGTCCCGAGACGAAAACTCTCAAAGCATCATCTCGGAACTTCTCACATAGAATCGCTGCTGCCGACACTTCGTAGGACATGGTTAACTTGATGGTCAGCAAGGTGAGTTTTTTCTCAACCTCGTCATAATACTGAAGGAGCGTTAGGCTTCCCTGTCTGAGGGTGCCTAGCTCCTGCTCGATAACATGTATTGGGCGTTTGTCGCTGTATGTGAAGTCGAGATGACTTATGATCGCATCGAAATTCAGTACGGTCCCAAAGGACGAAAGAACTGCATCAGCAGGGCCTTTAATTTTGCTCCTGATGATGACCACAGCCTGATAGTGTCGCGAACTATCCTCATATTGTCTAAACATATGGTAAGCGGCATTTGCCGCTTGCCGCCAGGAGACGCATGTCTCCTGTGTCCCCATAAAGTCTGAATGACATTTAACGGCATCCAATGTTTCGCTACAACTGACCTGTCCAGTGATAACTACTGGTTTGTAAACTTTAATCTGGGGAGTTTCAGTCTGCACCGGTACAGTCTTTAATTTATTTTTATGTACAGAGTTTTCTGTAGAATCGTCGCCTTCTGACTCTGAGTCGCTAGCGAATGGTTTAGAATTCCTATACTGTCTGAATGAATTGCTCATGAGGAGCTGAGTATATAAACATTTAAGTCGTCTTGCCCATAGGGAGCACTAGTACGGCGAGGGGACGCGGGGGCTGAGTCGGCGTTTAATAACATTGGCCGAGGGCTCGTTGAGCGGAGCCGTAGGTTCGTCCAGCAACGATAAGGCGAGTGGCTTGCGGGGAGTTTGCATCCGCTAAGCCAAACAAATATATAAATGACAAACAAATCGTAACAGCAAAGACAAAGAGATATATAAAAGGCAAAAAATTGCTACAGCAATGCATGCGCTGCTGTATGGGGTGTCGGGGCAACGATAGAAGGGGAGAGAATTCAAGTTCAAGTTCGACAGTGTCCAGACATATGCGGAAGTGGAACGAAATAATGCACAAAATGTTAATTGTAAGTCAATAAATCTCTGCGACAGTGTCAAAGAATAATTTAATCCGCACAGTCAATCAAAATTTAAAATTCCGTGTTTAAATTTCATTACATTAATATAATTTAAATTCACAACACATACAAAGGTTAGGATTGTCATGGAAATACAGATTATTGTTTAGTGTAATCCGCACAAATATTTTTAAAACTTTATTTAAATGCAGCTGGGGTTTGGAGATAGGCGCTCACTTACATAATCTGTGTATTTGTGTGTGTTATTGTGGGTTTCCTTAGTTGGGCGCCAATTATTAAGATTCTGGTGGCCGCCGGGGGATCCCTCGCTGCAGTCTCCGATGATTTGCCGGTTGGCTGATGGTTTCCCTCGTGCAGGGAAGGGG
>VNJU01006988.1:0-33106 GCA_008042675.1 Drosophila seguyi | reverse complement strand
TATGAGTAAGCAGTATGTTAATGATTTGTTAACCACCCGTATCTTCTTAGACAAATGTTTTAATCTTTCAGACAACAAAAAGTACTATTCATATACAAAGTTAACTTTAAATCCCTTAACTAGTTCACCTTCCAGAAAGTACAAACCATAAAATAGTTCATAAACAAAATGCTTAAGGATCGGGCACTCAGTAGGCAATAACTACCGTGTAAATGCCTCTTCCCCTTACTTCCTACGACGACAATTTCAATCCAATAAAAAGTAACTAAAAGTTGACACATAAAACGAGATAAGAGGTGCTTTTCGATGGCATTTCGAAATCAATAATCAGATCGTTGTCGTTGCGTGTAAACGAGCCATCAAAAGTCGTTAAAATTAGCCCTCTTTGGCCCTTGTGTCTCTTCCTACCAAAAGACAGTCGTAAAAGTGAAGAAACCGTGGCGATCCTCGGAGCAAATGTGCCATAAGCCATAAACCGAGATTTGATAGTTGCATTTAACCAATAAAAATTGATACCGGCTATGGAGGAGAACGTTTTACCCATTTTTTAGTGCCCTTCGAATGTGGCAACAAAGTTGTGTGTCTCTTGACAACTCAACCAAAATACAAAAATCAAAAAGAACACCCAAAAAAAAAAACAGAACGTGGAAAAACACTATAAAGCGTGAGAACATATATATTCATAGGTAAATTGAGATCTCTATCTCAACCATCGGGTTGTAAATCTTCTTCAACTCGAATCACGGCGGCCAAAACACAGGTTTGCCATGTAAATTTGTTTTTTATATTTTTTTCCATGCTTTCAGCTACCAAAAAAATTAAAAACGCAAATATTTTGTCAGTGGGGGCAAAATAAATTGCTTTGGCTGCAAACTTTGACCCAATTCGGTTTGTGGACTAAGGGTTATATGCGTAAAGATATCTGCAAAGTCAGTGCCAGGTTGGTAACGAGTTTCATTTGTTTTTCTCCAAGTTTGTTGAACCTGATTAGGTTTTTTTTTTTTGTGTAGGGGGCGTTTCTGCTGCTGATCTCTGGCTAAAGATTTTGTATGTATTTTTTTCAGGCTGAAACAAGGGAGCTTTATTAGCATTGTGATGGATTTTACGCCTATGAGGTTGAAAATTGGCAAACAAATATATATTTGTGTGAGTTTGCCTTATTTCTAGTGACTGACAAGGAAAACATTTGTCGTAATATATTCTTGTCAGACTTTAAATTTTTTTTAAAGTGTTAACAAAGATTATGTAGCAAAAAAAAATTAGGGTTTTAAAATTTTTATTTACTTTAAAACTGAATTTGTATTTGATTACTTTTCTTGAAATATTAAAAGTGATTAAATTGTTGAAATTAAAATATTTAAAAATTCCTTTTACTTAATACATTATTAGGATTGAATCTCATGTCTTAATAATTAATAATTTATAATATTTAAAATATGTTATAATAAAATAAATAATCTTCTTTTACGAGTGAGTTTTTTGTGTTTATATATTTTTATAATTTAAAAAATTAAAACGGGTTAGAATAAAATTAAAATGTTTACCTACTTTCTTCAATATTTATTAAGGACTTTTTTCCTAAATCATTCCTGTTAATCATTTTTATTTATTCGCCTAGTTTACTTCCAATTTGAATGTCTTAAAATTAAATAATGGTAATCTGTAATTGCTTCAATAACTCATTTATTCAAGTGCCCCGACAATTTGTCGCCAAAGAGATAATCAAAATGTAATCCCCTCTTTATCCCCACACATTTTTTGAGACCATTCTTGATTACATAACATAATGCTGCCATATTTCAAGAGTCAACAGTTCTGTCTTGTGCCAATTGCCACTCGACTTGAAGTGGAATGGACGCCAAAAAAGTAAGTACTTTATATTCGTATATTAAGCCTTCCCTACTCCTCATAGAAAAAACATTTCACGAATTTTCTGTAGCATATTTTCGAAAATGAGGAGCAAAAAAAGAATAAAAAGAACTTGGACAAAAGGGAAACAAAACCGACAAGCCAAACGAAAACCAAACAAAAGAAAGCCAGACGAGACTTGAGTGCGATCCCCATCTATAGAGTACCAAATCTACTTATTTTCGCATACAAAAATCATTAAATGCGAGCATTGAACTGCGAGAAAATACAAAAAGAAAAACACAAAAATAAATAAATAAATAAATAAAAGTATAAGCGAACTGGAAGAGAGAGATAGAGAGAGAAAACACTAACATCATCGCTTTAAAAATACAAAAATTATGGAATCTCGGGCTTGAAGGCATCTCAAAAAAGAAAAAGATTAGCCAGCGCGAATCAATAAAGGGAAAATTAATCAAAAGACTTGGCACAAATTTGTCACACAATTAAAATAAATTATTTAAGATTCTTTCCAATCATTAATTTCAATTTAAAAGCCTCGCGAGTATTTCAATTGGCATTTAATTGCGTTCATTCATTGGCGACAGCCGCCAAACAATCGATACAATTTCGATTCTCCACTTCTTTACTTCCAATTTCAATTTCAATTTCGTTTTCGTTATTGGAATGCCTAAAGCATTCTGACCTTCAGCACTCATTGAGGTTTCGTTCACTCTACTTTATTCGGTTGATTTACTTTATTTACTTTATTTTCTCATTTATTCAGATATTTATTGTGATTATTATTGAATTTCCATTTGGGGTTTGTGTGCTTTTTGTAGCATTCTAGGCCTTAAAGAGTTCGATGCATTAATTAGAGCTGATAAATGATCAAAAGATTGGGTTTTTTATTTTTGAATAATTAATTGAGTTTCTTAGTTGGGAAAATGTTTAAAAAATACATAAAACCAAGCTTACTTATTGAAAAATTAATATTTCAAGCATATTTTCAAAATTGATTTGGTTCTAACATTATTAAATGTTTATTAATTATTAAAAATCAATAAAATGGTTAATCTTGAATCCTTGATAATATCCTTTTTTAAATATTTATTAAGTGTGTTTGACATTGATATTTGAAATAAATAATAAAAATTAAGCAAGCTCAGTTTAGTAAGTAATATTGACTCATTAGAGAAGCCTTTTTGATTTCTTCTCTTCCACTTTCTTCTATCATTGATGTAGAGTGACTACTGTCTTCCCAGTCTCCATCCCCATCAGTCCTGGCCAAATGTCAATTCTTGTGGCTTTCTGACTCTTATCAGCTTATATTTTGCTCAGCCATCAAGTTCTTGTCCACTGTCATTACGGAGATCGTTCGCCGCTTCTTAATTTCCAGATATTCCTCATATTATTATGGCCAATGATCGTGTCTAAATGAAATCTATTTTTTCGTAGTCAGGCTCGGTTTTTTTCTCTCTCTCTCTTGTTCGGCTCATTCATGGCTAATTTGGCATTGGCCAGAAACGGCAGTAAAGCCTCGCTAATGCGATTACATTACAGGTCTTGGCCCCAGCTCCTCCGAGACTCGGGACAAAGAGCCGCCTAATACGAGGTCCAGCTAATAATAAAAAGTGAAAAAAAAACAAAATAAAACAAGACAAAAAATCCAAGACAAGTCGGTGACCACAAATAAATATGTGCACAAAAGGTTTTTGTACCCTTAAAGTTAACCGAGAAATTTTCTAAAGTCAATGAACGTTACGTAATTTCAATTAGGTTTTTTTTCGGTTACTGAGACAGGGGAAACACAGTGTTTTCATCTCGGAAATGATGAGAATGAAATTGCATTTAATATTTTTCTGAGCCGAATGTAATTAGGAAACGAAAGGAGAGTAAAACGAACTAATGAGTTTTCGAGGTCATCAGACTTACCCACAGTTTTGTTGTTGATTTATACACAAAGGAATAAGGCAGAACATAGCACACATAAAGCTTACAAAAAACGATTCTTTGCTCACCTGAAATTAAAGAGAAAGAAAAGAACAGGTGTTAGGCTTTGGAAACATATCAGGAATATGTAAAATAGAATTTAAAAATGGAATTAATAAGTGAACTCTAACATATTTAAATATTAAATAATTAGGGAAAGCTAGAAAAAACTTGTATTAAATCTTAAAGTAGATGGGTCAAGTCTAACTTATTTTAATCATATCTCATCTTATTATTTTTTATAACAAAACATTTATGATACAATTTTGCACATTATTTGGAAATATTTAGGGGCTGCTTGCCGAAACTTTTATTAAATTTTACCCGACTTTAGTCTAATCTAACCTTTTTAAAACTAACTAATTTTCAACAAAGCTAACATCTAAATATTTTTAAAAACTTCTAAAAGAATTCCATAAACACCTAATCTAATTTCTAAATATTTTTAAAATAAGACCCCTTAAGCCCCTTCTGAATCACTTTCGATTTCCTTTATCTGCCATGCGTTGCCAGTCAAAATCAGTTAGCTCACAAAAAACTCTTGGGACATAATTGACTGACTTTGAAGTTACCAATTTTATGTTATGAAAAAAAATGTTTAAATATTTATGTTGTTTTTCCTCTTTTTCTGTTAGCCATCATAATTCGCTGTGACAGCAGCGGACATAACTCTTTATTTTCGGCCTAATCTCTGGGGGATACATATACAAAATAACAAATAATTTATAGTTGAAGTTGTAGTTGTCGGCTTATATAAATGGGAAATTAATTGCTTAATTTAGTGGAATGGATTGCGAGAGTTTACACACAAAAGGCAGCGAATGGAAATATCTGGGGGCCCACAGTTGGTCGTCTGACAGTTTTATCACATTATTAATAAGAAGTTGAGCCACGCCAGGGCTCTTGGCCGATACCAGGAATAGGTCTTTATTTGCCAAGATTTTCTGCTGTTCCCTGGGATGTTTGTATTTCTACATATAGTATTGCGGATCGGATACCCATTCTCTGGATTCTGTGTGCGCATCTGTCAAGTTTTCCACGCCCTCGTCTGGTCCTAAACTGTCAACGTGGCCATAATTCATAATAAAGCGGCAACTGCAACGGCAACGGCGCCGTCGATTCTTGTCGCCCTTGTTCTTGGTGTTGTTTTAGCCTACGCTAAAACGCTGAAAGTCCACAACAACGCGGTAAATACACAAAACACAGAACACCGAACACTGGAACACTGAACACTGAACACCGAACGGACACAACTCCACTCAGTCAAATCAACAAAAGGCATTTTGCAAACAGTTTTGCAAAAACTGAAGGGTAACCAAGGGAAACCGAAGCTGCATTGCTCTGGGAAAAATTCTGGGAATGCCAAGCCACTTGGAAAACTGTTTTAAAAATAATTTCTGATGACACAAGTGTTACAAGAAGGCAAATTTTATAATTGTAATAAATTTCTCATAAGATTTAAGTTCAATATTTAGCTCTTCATAATAATAAACTTATTAAATAAAACTATAATTTTACTTTAAAAATATAATTTTTAAATAGTTCTTTAATTACTTCAAATCTTTCTTATAATTTTAAATATCCCTTGGGCTTTAACAAGGCAAAGAGTAAACTGCACACAATATTGGTAGGGTTGCCTGATATTGTTTTCATGGCTATATATGAAAGCCACATATTTATATATTTATATATGCATATTCATATATAACCAAGAGTCTAGGTGTAGCCGGTTTATATTTGCTGCCTTTTGTTATCGCCCAACGTCCGCGGATCGAGGAAAGCCAACAAATTGTTGATTCGGTTGACTCAGCCCTATGCAAAATTGTTCCATGCAGTTTTGCAACGAACCAAAAAAAAATATTCCCTCAAATGAATACAAGATTTATAGTCGGGCATTGGCTTAGATAAAGAGTCAATAAAACGGAATTGGTTTTAAATTGTATATTTTTTTTTGCACAAAAATATAACGAAGAGAAGAAAAATGGCCAGAGATTGGGAAACTATAAATTATGAGGACTCCACAAAAATGACAAAAGTTGTATGTATTTTTAAAAGAAAGAACGGAAAAAGAATATAGGGAATGCATTTTTTAAAAGGTTTGTATAAATCGATAAAAAATGAAACAGGTTTGGCGAACACATTAAAAAATACTTAAATAAATCCCAGAAGTTGTGGTAAAGTGTCTAATATTTTATTTTGTAAATCTTAAAATATATATTTTCCTAAGGGATTAAAGCTATTAATTTTTACTAATTATAGATTTAATAAACCATACAAATAAATATTTAAATAGAATCTTAGAAATCTGCAATAAAAACTTCTAATATATTCTTCCTTTAATATGTACGACAAATAAAAGTAATTTGCTTTGCTAATTGATACACTGGAGTCTTCTATATCCCGTCTCTCGAACTCCCTTCGCAACCAGCAACTATTTCCTCCATTCGCTTTCCATCCACGGATCTTATTAAAGATATTTTCTGTTCCTTCTCCTCCTCCTCCTCCTCCTCCTGTAGCTGATGCTCCTGCCTGCCCCATTAGAGATTCGCGCTGGTCAATAATAAATTCAGAATGCTGGAAAACATTTCGCAGTGCCATATCAATGGCCGACAGTCTTGTTGGAGGAGAGATCCAGGCAGCATCGCGAGGAGAAGAAATGCAATTACAAATAATATGCAACTTGGTCGTTTATCTTTATCTTATTTATGAAAACGACAACAAACCGACAAATGCAATTTATGTGTTTGTTGCTGCTGCTGTAGCTGCTGATGCTGCTGCTTCCCATTGCAAAAAGGGCAGCAAGTACGAGTATTTCAAGGCAGCTGCATCACATAATGCTGCATAATGGACAATGAACCGGAGGGATAAGCCATAGTACTAACTCCCAAAAACAAAAAATAGAAAAAAAAAATATATAAAAGAAATGAAAAGCGTTGCCCAACTCGCAGGAAGAAGTGGCAACAATTGCCGGGCATTAGAGATACAGATAGATGGCAAAACGAAAACAAAGAAAATAAATAAATAAAAACAAAAGAATGCCAAGCGATTTGTTGAAAGTGTGTGGAAGTGCTTGCACTGTGGGTGTTTTTATTAAATTAATTGTGAAATAAAAATACAAATTTTCCAGCTCACTGTAAGGTATTTAAATATTGATTAAAATAACAGAAAATTCTAATAAATAAATCCTTTGAAATCCTTTAACAAATGTCACCCAAGAAATACTAATCATACCCACTGTTTTCTGTCAGCGAGGCAAGCTATTAAAGGTATTTAAGTCCTTTTAATATACTAATTTAAAAAATAGAAAATTCTACAAAATAAATCCTTCAAAATCCTTCAATAAATATAACCCAAAAATGCTTTTCCTACCCACTGTTTAAGTCAGTGGCAGTGGCCGGATCCGTAGTGCATCATCGAGTGGCATTGAGATTGGGGAATTGGGTATTGTGGATGGTGGATTTTCGCAGAGCACTCCTGCTCCTTTGGCCATGGCTACAAAATGCGACTGAAAAAGTGTGACTCTAGCAGAGTATTTCGAGTAAGAGGGTTTGGCACCCCGAATAAAATAAAACAACCTGGAAGTAGGAAGTGAGAGCTAAACAAGAAAAAATGAGCTACGTAAAAAAAATGAGAAAAATCCCTTTTGGGTAGAAAAAGACCCCCCAACCGTTTACACTACCTTCAGCACTCAGAGAAAATATTGGGAAATTATATATATAATTTAGGAAAATCATGAAAAATTCTTATATTGCATTTTTTCATTTTTAATATTTATCCTTGTGTAATTAAATTTATGATATAATTTTTAATTATAACCCTTGTGCGATAGAGTTCTAATTTGATTGCAAATAAAATTTTTGATTACATTTTTAATATTTGTCCCTGTTTAATATAATTTTTACCATATTTCCTTGTTATTATTAGTTTTAACTTAATTTTTAATAACTTTTTCTGGTGTAAGCACCCGGCTAAGCGGCGCAGAGCACGCAAAAAATCAACAAAAATAAATCGCGCTTTATGGTCGCAATGGTGGAGCAGCAACAGGCACAGCAGCAGCAGCTTGCAACTTGCAACTTGCAACAAATATTGTGTTTAATAAGCGCACAGCCCGCGTAGGGCCAGAAACAAAGGCCATGGGCTTAGGCCCAACCTGTTGCCATTCGCAGGGAGGGATTGGGCCGGGCTTTGGGCACGGCTCTTAGCCTGAATCTGGCTGCGGACTCTGGAGCAGCAGTGCAGCATTGCAGCAGCATCTTCTATTGATAGTCAATGACATTTGGTGTTTGGCTTGTGGCAGCGGCACAAGTTGCACACTACAGCCAGCCGGAGCCAGAGCCGCAGCTCGTCGAGAGTTGGCCATAAAAAACAGGCAATGCCGGGGCAAAAGCTTCTTTGTTGCTGCTTCTGCGACTGCTCCTGCCGTGACTGCCATTGAAATCCTATAAAAATGTTATCTTAATGGTTTTTATGTTAGCGAAAGCCATTAAAACAACAAAAGCCCTGGACGGGGACTCTGCTGCTTTGCCGCATGCAACAGGCAACGTGCAACTGGCAACCGGCGATGTTGCTGCCGCTGCCTTCCTGCAAATAAAGTAGGATTTTACTCAATTGTACGATTGATCAGCAGCTGGAAGGAAGGAAAAAAAATATATAATACCAAAGGGAAGCGGGAGTGAAAAAGGAAAAGCTGGAAAATATCGACATTGGGTTGGGCCGCAGTTTAGGGCCCGATGCAGATTGGAAGCTGCGAGCTTTAACTATTTGCCAGATCAATTGGGGGGATATGGATGGCAGCCAAGGTAGTTCCAAAAGAAAAAAATAAATAGAAAGGTATTGATTCCTCACAAGATTCGAAAAAAAGTCTATAAAAATACAACAAATAAATGAAGTTGGGTTTTCCCAAGATTAATGACTGCTATTAGTGAATCCTTTGATACATTAAGAGGGGAATAGATTTTGATTTAAGTCGAAAAAGCATTTAATTAAAATTGAAAAATAACCTTGATGTCTGGATAAACAAATAATAACAAACTTAAGATATAAGGAAATTCATGTTTAGGCTATATTAATTTTTAAATATTTCTGCTTGGACTTCCTCTTTAAAAACCTACGTTTGGATAAATTAATAACCATTTTGATGTTTGGATAATTCAATAAATAATAAAAATAATATACAGCATTTTATATATTTATTTAAAAGCTTTAATATATTTTTTAAAATATGTTTGTTTTGAAAATTCTCCTTAAAACCTCATGTCTGTATAAATTGATTAAATTTATCAGAAAATTGCCTTGACTCTCATCAAAAAGTTGCCATCAACTTAAATTACCTTAAAATTAAAAAAAGAGAAAAACTTCAATATATTTCTTTTAGGTCAGAAAATCCTTTTTAAAAACTAATGTCTGTATAAATGAATAATAAATATTAGAATGTTGCCATTACGCTCATCAAAAAAAGTTGCCAAAAAGGTTGACAAACTATTGATTAATAACTTTAGTTATCTTCCGCTTCTGAAAGTACTAAAATTTGGCGATAACATATCGTTTATTGATAACAAAACTTCACCTTGAGATAAAATTTGGCAATAAATGTGCCAAAAAGCATTCCTGGCATTTCAATTGCCTGACAGACCCCGAAATAAAACCACACACCTTCGTTATGTCATATTATCTGCATACTATCAAGTAAGTTATCTGCTTAGTATTTAAGGCCTTCGCTTTCCCCACTTAACCATAAACCAAGAACCAAAACCAAAAGTGCTTCTGTTCTAACCGCAAAACCGCAGTCAGCAGAGAACAACAGGAATTCATTCACACGCTTCCCTGCCGCCTCATCACCTTCATCATCATCAGCCGACAAAAATTCCACTTGAGCACGACAGATGGCCAAAATAAAAATAACAAAAAATATGTACGAATATAAGTTCATATATCTGAAAAGCCAAACAACCTACCGCAGTGTCAGGCGAAGCTCAACACACAATACATCACAAATGACAACAACGACGATGCAGAAAAAATGAACAAACTCAAGCTCAAGCACAGTTTGGGAGCCACAACACTGAAGAAAAATCTTTAAAATATATTCATTTTGCAAAAATTTAAATAGAAACGTTAAATATAAAGCTACATTAAATAAGTTTTGTAGTAAACAAATAAAAAAAATAATATTTAAGGGAAAACTATTTTTGAGATAAATTTTAAACATAATCCATTCCTATAAGCTGCATTTAATTTAGAATTGGTTTTTTATTAATAAAATCATCAATTTGATAAATATATCAAATGAAGTACTAAAATTTTATATTAAATCAGTAAAAAAGAAAGAATATTTTGTACATAAACATTTTTTTTCTTGAATGCTTTATGAAACCCTTCTTTATAAACTACATTCTATTCTTCTTGCTTCAAAAATTTTCATAAGTCTGATAAATATATATATAATATTAGGTGTATATTAATTTTGGTGCAAGATTTAAGTATCAAAGTTTATTTTTTGGGTTATATTTTAAAAATTATCCAAATAAACTACACTCAATATATTATTAATTTCTTTATAAGCCTAATAAATATGTAATAACAAATATAATCCATTAAAATTTATTTTTATTTTCCTCTCTGCATCAGCTTCACGCTTTTACGCTATCAGTTTACCTTTTTATCACACACACACTTTTTTCTGTATTGTTTTTGGCGTAATTAAATAAAAGCCAACTGTAAATATTTGCAAAAAGGCTATACGGAAGCTTTTTTATAAAGCATTTAATATGCATATGGGCTTACTTATTGGGGGGGAATATGTGTATTTTAAAAGAAGGAGATGCCTGGAGAGAAGGGTATTCATATGGCAAAGTGAAGTGAAGTGCGACAGCTGCCGGTTTCAAGTGTCCAACAAGAGAACAACAATAAAAAAGGTAAAAAAGCTCATGTTTTCCTTCTTGTTTTATTTTATTTATTTTGTATTTTTTGTTACGCCTCAGCAAGTCGTCAGTCGGTCTGAAGTCTGAAGCACGGAGAGCAACCTGCCAAGGAAGCTTCGCCAAAAAATCAACTTTAAAAATATTTGACAAACAAAAATTAACAATAAGAACAAAGGCAAACAGGGGAAGATGAAGTGAAGTCGAATATGATGATGGGTGGGAGATAGGTTTTGATGGAGGACCCAAGGTTATAAAGAGGTTTAATGGAATGTTGTTTACAATTATAATATCATAATTGACATATAAAAAATGTTTTTAATAATATCAACAATATATTTATGATATTTTTTTAAATCAAATTGACTTACAACACTGTTTAACTATGGACAATAATGAACTTTTTTAAATACTTCCCTTGTGCTAATTGGTTTTTCGCATTTGTTCAGCAAACACTTACCCTCAACAGAGTAGCCTCCCCTCCAGGCACATTTTCTTCTGTACAATTACTTAGAAACCTCTCGTCTATATCCCCAGCTAATTGCATTTCCCACTAAATGCGAAATCCCAGCAACAAAGGGCAGCTCTCGCCTGGAGATTTGTACGCGGAGCGCTGAGAAAGAACAGCTCCATTCACCAGTAGCATCAAAAGCTATTTAAAGTCTTTGACACTTCATTTACAATGAAAACCGGCGGAGGAGAAGGAGGAGAAGGAGGAGGAGGAGCTGGTGTGGAGGGAGCAGGAGTGGGAGCCTTCTTCCTTGCCATTAAATGCAGTTCGTGCTAAGCCCAACAAAAGGCAGACAAAAAGCTATGAGGAACAAAAACAAAATATAAAAAAATAAAACAAAAACAAAATCCAATCCACAAAAAAAAAATAAAGTATTGCGAGCCACAATAAAAACCTGAAACTGAAACCTGAGCAGTGTATGCTGGTCTAAAAAATCAGAAAGAAAAAAAAATAAAATTGAAAAACTAAAAAGCAAACCGTGTCGGGGGTGTCGGGACCAAGTGTCGCTTGGTCCCTGGCTCAGAATTCCTGGAACTGCACTCGCATTAGCAGAACCAACGTTTTTTGACTGATTTGGAAAAAGGCAAAGCAAAAACCGGAGCTCACATATAAATGACCATTAACTGAGTGCTCAAGCTCAAAGAGCGTAAAGCGAACGACATAAAAATGCAAAAATGCGTAGCCTGGGAAACAGATTCGTAGCAAAAATGCACTTCCAGACCACACACTGGCAGAGAATCAACATTCTTGTGTTTTTAGTTGAAGGGAATTTTGTTGAAAATTTAAAAAATGTATGATTTTCTATTCTTCTTTACAAATATTAATATAAAAAGGTATAAAGTTGTGTAGTTACAATTGTGAAGTCTATGAGACACGAAAACAAAATGTTTTATTCATTATATCTTTTGTAAGCTAAAACAGATATTTATCCCTTATAATAATAATTTAATTAGTTATACACATACATATTACTCTTCCAAGATAATTGATGAACTTCATTTTACAATTATTGCTTACTTTACCATTTGTTTTCAGTGCACTTACACATACTGCAGCAGTGCATTAGTCATCCGACTCTTTCCGTTGACGTCTGCGTTTTATTGAAATTTTGTCGGTCTTCCCCTCAACCCTCTTTTCCCAATCTAACTTCACCCGCAACTAACAGCGACACAAAAAAAAAGGGAAACCAACAACTATGGAAAAAGGTGTGAATTTCACGCACTGCAAAAAGTAAAAGGGGAAGCAACAAAAAAATAAAAAAAAAAAAATTAAAAGGAAAAGATCTGGCGCCGGGCGTTTAAATTTATGAGTGACTGGCGAAATGGCGCTACCGACTAAATGACTGCTTGACTGACGGAGGGACAGAGTGACTGAATGACTGACTGGCGGGCGGAAGAGGATTCCGAACTAAGTGTGTGGGCCCTTTGGTAGCATATTTCGGCCAGGCTAAAAGCGAACTTAAATGTGCATCAAGGCAGAAACAGTGGGAAAGTTTGTGTACTTGAAGCTGTGTTTTTGATAATTATTAAAATCAATCTTTAATTACTTAGTTTCAACTTAATAAATATTTAAATTGTATATAGAAAAACTATTCAAAATAAATACAAATTTAACTAACCAAATTAAGGTATGGAAAATACTTAACAAACTTCATATCTTATAAATAACTTTTATTTAAGCTCTTTTAAATTAAATAAAAAATACCTAAAACTCATTAAAATAAAATTAAATATTTAATTTAAATATAAAATATATTTAAATACATATCTCATTTAACCTTGTTTTAAACAAGAACAATGTTCACTGTACCCACGATATTAGACCTCCCAGGATATATGACTCATCCGCCATGGAGTCCCAAGACGTGCGGCATAACAAAAGCATAAACCAAACCCAAAAACAATAAAAACTCCTTCTAAGGTCCTCCCAAATCCCAGACAGACGTCTCTACATTTGGCTCCGGTTCAAGTTTTTAACTTCTTCAAGGTTCAAGGGAGCGACCAAACGACCAAACGACCAAACGACCGACCACCCAGGGAATTTTTGAGCAATTTTTACTGAATGAAAATTGAATTTGAGGCACATAAATTATGGGTTAGCCTTTTGGAGGCGAGGATATTAGCCTGGGAAGAGATTTTGTGCGATTTTATGTGGAAAAGGCATTATCATCATCCCAATCGTGGGCACCATCACCACCATCATCATCATCATCATCATCATTAGATAATGTTCTTCCCAGGAATGACCTCCGACAACTTAAAGATTGCGTGCACTTGGCTTGGAACGTGGCACAACATCCAACAGAAGATGTGTAGATGGGGCCTTCGAGATTGGCGGCGACTGCAGCTCATCAGGCATTCGTCGCTCGTGTGATCCATCATCGCTCCAGACTAGACCATAAATATTAATACTGTCTGCACAAGCGCCAACTTCCTTTGAAACGGAATTCGGAATTCTAATTAAAGCAGCAGCAACTTTATCTCAAAGCCAGATGAGAATGTGAATTAGAAGGGTTTTCTAGTTACATACTATGTACATTCTAGGTACATATATGCTTGTATGTCCCCGTGGCCAGCACGTGCCCATAAGGGTTCTATTTATGAGATTAGCTTGTAAGTAGCTTGATTTAATAAGGGAATCTTGAATTGAATTGAAGCGACTATGAAAGTCTATGAAATTTTTAAATCTTTTTAAAGAAAATTCAAATAAATTAACCTTAAAAGATATCATATAAAATTTATTTTCCAAAAAATTGGTAATAAAATTATTCTACTAAAATTTCAAATACATTATTTTCTCAAATACATTATTTTCTGTGTAAAAAGAATTATAAATATTCCAATCGAATGCATTTAGCTCAACAACAGCGTCCCGTTAACATTGTCCACGATCTAGAGGCCCCCACGCTGTTAATGTTAATCCCCCACGCTGTTAGCATTTTTAACAGCAGGTGCAACATTTCCGCACCCAACACAGCAACAACAACGAAAACAGCAACAAACATGGGTTAAGCCCATAAGGAGCAAGGCAAATAATGCGCTCTCCTACTTTTTGTTTGATTGCTGCTCTAAGAGCAACAACAACAGAAGCAAATAGGAGAGCAACCCAGTGGAGATAAGGGGAGATAGAGAGTGAGAGGAAGAGCTAGATGGGGAGCTTGAGCTCCTCTTGTTCTCTCCTGTTGTTGTATTTGTATTTTATTTAAACAATTTACAAGAAAGCAACATTCCAGCTGCCTTAAAATGGACAAAAGTTGGCACAAGAACCAAAGAGGAGCCTGTGCAGTAGCCACGGGCAGACAGAGACGGGGAGACAATGGCAAAATGTTGGCGCGACAGCAACATTTTTCTTGGCACCAACACAGACAATGTACACAAGGGAGACGAGAAGGCCAAAGGCAGGCAGTCAGGGGGTTGGGGTGCGGTGGCTAAGACAATAAACGCGTTTATTGACTTTGTCGGTGGCAACTTGCAACTTGCAACTAGCAATTGCAATTGCAGTAGCCGCAGCAGCAGCTGCTGATGCTGCGTCTTTAGCATTCGAACAGCGTTTAACAGTTAAACAGAGTTTAGCAGCCGCGGAAAATGTTAATTGGGTGTAATGTTAATTACATTGTGGTATTTAAGGCAGGTGCGAGGGAGAGGGGGAGGGAGGTGATGACAGCTCAGTTGGACTTAAAATGGAAGAGAAAGGGAGGAATGAAAGGTAGGAAGAGAGAGAGATTGGGATTTTATAGTGGAGTCATCGAGATTACTTTTATATGTATTTATTATTAATTTTTATTATAAATCTAAACGTTTTAAGCTTAAAAAAATATGCTTATACACGCACAATATCGGAGGTAATCAAAACCAAATTATTAGAGCCCCAAAAAGGTGTCAAGAATCGGAATCAGAATTTACACTTAATTGTAGTGCATACTTTTAGGCACATTTTTAAGAGTTTTCAAAATCAAAAAGATTTTTGGAGCACCGTAGTATTTAGTATGAACATATTATTTAAATTTCTTTAATGTTAACTATTAAAGATATTTAAGTGTTTATTAAGCAATCAATATTTTTATGTTTTGTAAAATAATCGAAAAGCCTGAAGAGGTTCTTTTTAAAAATCCTAAAAATGTTTTAAATAATAATTTTAAAACAATTTTAAGAGCTTTAAGAAACAAAGTGTTTTCTGAAGCAGCCCAAAATGTAGAAAAGTACGATTTAAAGTGATTTTAAATTAAAAATTGTATTTATTAATTAAATAAAAAGAAACTATAAATAAAGAAATATCCCATACCAGTCACGTTCCATCAATCCCTTTTACTATTTTTATTATACTCCTTTAACAAACCATTTTGCCACATTTAAGTTGATTCCTCTGATTGTTCCTTGATTGTTTGCCTTTCGTGCTTCATAAAAAGCGAAAATAAATAATAAATTATGAAGCACGCTTAGCGCCCTCTGCCCAATGCCCAAGCAAACAGCAAATAAATATTATTATCGCGATTTTTTGGCTCCCTAAAAAAAGAGCCGGCATTATTGTGGCTCCAGCCTTTGTTGCTTCCTTATTTCTTCCCTAAGTTCAAGACAAATCCAGACAACAGAAGACACGCAATGAAGACAACATCTTGAAAAGGGTCAAAACATCAAGCAGCTCATGATGATGATGGCGAGATGCTGGAGTAGTGGGGAAGGGGGTTTGGGTTCCGGACTTAAGGGACTCGGACTTGGAAATGCAAAAGGTTTTCTTCCACTTTTCGATCTGCGCCAGTTGATAGCGAAATACAACAAAAGGGAACTGGAATGGAATGGGGGATATCATCGGGGGGACGTCGTTATAGCTTTATATACAAAACGAAATCAAATGAAATGAGAGATTTCCAGCACGCGAGATTTATGAGCTGAGACTTTGAGTTGCGAACCAAAGAGGCGGCCCCACAAAAAAAAAATATCAAAGTTCATAAAAATGTTGATTGCCAAAAAGCGATTTCGATTTCTGAGCCTTTACGAAAAAGATTTCAGCAAAATGAATAAAATAGTAATAAAAGAGGGAGTTATGAAAGCTATAAATACATTATGACCTTTAAATTCTTAAAAGCACTTTAACAGTTTACCAAGTGCAACATTAGTCCTACAGCTACTCAATATAATTAATCGCAGTTTCCTCTAATAGTTTTCCCTTTGAAGCTTTACAAGCCATTGTCTTACATCGCACATAACCGTAAAACTTCACGCAGCAACTTTGAAAACAAAATGCCATGTAATTAACACCAAAATAACAGATTTTCGCCAGAGGAGAGCGAAAGGCGCCAAAGGGGGAGGCGGTGCGAGGTGGGGAGGCGTGTCACGTCGAATGCTTAACGTAATTAGCAGGCGGCGGACGAAGGAGTCGAAGGAGTGCAGCCCCGTCTCTTTCTTCGTAAATTATTTGCGTTGAATTAAGGCAGCAAACAAGTCTTCGATGGGGACTAGTGCCATCTCTTTCGCTGGAGCACAGTGGGGTTGGTAGATAAAAAATAGAAATTAAAAAAATTCCAAAAGGAAGTTATAAACAGTTTTAAACTGTAAAAGGTTTAAATAAAATACAACTAAATGGAACTATTGGAAAATATTTGGCCTTTCAACCTACAACTTCTAATAATTTATTTATAGCTTGTTTTATTATAAGTTATTTGTTGTTAATATTACAATTCAGCCTTCCTTTTTATATTACCTAGATAAGATATGTTCTTCTTATATTTAATATCATTAAATAAACAATTCATAATTTAAAATATTGTTCAATATTTTTTGGTAAATGGTTTTATAGTCTTTTGGTATCCGAAATTGATTTAAGTTGACGGCGCTATTGTAGTTTCTATCTACATAATTTAGGTTAGCTATTTTTTGGTTTAATTTAATATCTTCGAAAGAAGGTTTCGTATTCCTCAATACATTCTTTTTTATTGATTGATATTCATTGTTTTTTAATATATATTTGTTTCTTTATTTATGTTTATTTATTTATTTAGTTTTACTTTAATTGTTTGTTGAATATTCTTTTGATATCAACATTTTTTATTTAAGTTTCGTCCTATATTTCCTAAATGGTTAAGAAATAGTTCTGTTTGAAAATACAATTCAAATTTCAAATATTTGCTGTATAAAACTTCTTAACATCTTCTACAAACTAATTTAAATAATTTAAAATAAGTTTTAAGCATTATTTACCTTAACATCTTTTTTCCCTTTTCATTCCACTGTCTCGCAAACAGTTAGAGGAGCCTGTGATTGCTGGCCATTTGTTGTGCAAGGGTGGCAGGATGCCATGGGGAGCGGAGAGGGGAGCCCGGTTGAAGGAAGGGGCCATGTATTGGCCAGTGCAACAATATGGCGCCACTAATTAGAAATTCTTAGCTCACAAAAAAGCACTAGAAGAAGACCAAACGAGGCAAAATATTTTTGTCGGCGATGAAGCGACAAGGCGACAAGAGACCTCTGACAAACGGTACGGGAACGGGAACGGGAGATCTCTCTTGACTTTTAAGGAAGTGCCAATGTGACATTAAATAGTTCTGTTCTGGCTCCGATCGTCCGTTGATGTGACAATTGCACGACGCGGCTGTCAAACTATTAGGATTTATCAAGGCGATGTTAGAAGTTGGGATTTTAAAAGTATCTATAAGAGTCGGAAATGTATATAAATAAAATTATAAAAAAAAGGAATAAATATACATATAACTTATTGTTATAATTTAAACACAAATGTACAAAAAATATATTTCTTATTTGGGGAAGGGATTACACTTTCTTAGATGTTCCTGCAAGAATACATACTATAGGTTTCCTTATTTACAGGAAAGAAAGAAAGAAGAGCCTCGAAAAGGATATACCAACAAAAGATACTTCTAGCACCTTCTACCTATATCTCATGCCCATTTCCATTATCTATTCCCTTCTACTTTTTACTTCCCCCTAAGTGATTCCACAGGGACAATGACTTTGCTTTGGCCCAAAGGCCAAAAAGGTTTCCCCCATTTCGGAGCTGGTCACATGCTTATGAGCATTTAATTAAATGCAAGAACAACAAGTCGGCGGAAGCCCGAAGATGGAGCCAGTCCAAGAGTGAAGACCAAAAGACTGCATACTTAATGCAAACAGAGTCGAGCGAAGGATGCGGCGGCGAAGCGGCAGCTGCATCGCTTTGGGACGCTCGCGAGTCCCAAAAGTTGCTAATTAAAAAGGCAAACGGCAGCAACAAATGCAACAGGAAGCAACATCAAGATGCGGCACGAACGAAAATGTTGTTAACCTTTCCAGCACTACCAACAACGAAGACAACAACAACAAGGAGCCTTGCTGTTGTCTTTTGACAAGCCAAGGAGCAAAATGCTATCACCAGGGACCCCAAAGAGCAGCAGCAGCAACTGCAGATGCAACCGCCTAACGATCAATAGAACAAAAACAAAAACAGAAGAAAACAGAAAAAAAAATAGAAATAGCCAACAGAAGCGGCAGGAGAATGGCCCAAAAGCAGCAGGCAGTTGCAACTACAGTAGCTGCAACAACAACGACAATGTTGCAGCAACATTTTCGTGCAGTTGACATTCGTGCCAAGGTGGCCAAGAGCAACAAGCAACAGCAACAACAGCAGGAAAGGATATTTCAAGTTCAGGCAACGAAGCCTTTAATACCCTTCAAGGGAAATAAATAAATAAATAAATAAATAAATAAAAGAGTTTAAATATTTATATAGATGGGAAAAAAATATTTCCATTCAGTTAGAAAAAGCTTGTATAAGCTGAAAAAGTTACTACCAATTTATCCATTTTACTAATTAAATTATATATTTTATAATTTTCTAAATGAGTTAAACTTTTTCGAAAATTAAGACTACTTCCTTGGCAGGCATTCAGCAAACTCTTGCAGCTCCTGGAGCGGTCGGCAAACTGTTGCAAGTTCTTAGAACGCGCCACATGCTGCGCAGACACGTCCGTCGCCGTCGTCATTGCGTCCCTTCAGCGACTATTGAACTTGAATTTTAAGTGCCGCTCCTCGACTTCTCACCACTGCTTTGCTACCAACTTGGCCAAGATGCCAGATATAAGATTTAGGTATAGAAAAGGGGGGAAAATGGTAACTTTTGGAAAAATTATTAAGACATTTTTGAAAATAAATGAAAAGAGAGAAAAAAAACTTTTCTAAAATTCAAAATTTTATAAGAAAATACATCTTTAAGAAATTATTTTATTATAAAGAAATTCCCATTTAAATTTAATGTATCTCTCACTATTTAAAAGTCTCGCTTCTATTCTATTTCCTTATTTATCCATCAACTTTTGTTTGTCAAACTTTTCCCGTAAAAATTTCACGCAAAATACCGCTCGCAGAACAATTTTCCCCTCAGCACAACACAATAATAAATTTTTAACTTTCAAACAAACTAAAATAAAATCCCAAAAAAAAAAAACGGGTTGGGGAATTGGATTTGCACGCGCAGAATTTTCCAATAAGCGATAAAATTAAATTTGCGTATAAAAGTTTATGCTGGCTGCCATACCCAAAAAAAAAAAGAAAAACAGCACTAGAGGTTGCAAAAAATAAAAAATAAAAAAGGAGCCCTAGGAGCGAAAAGGGCTGTGCGATGGACTCCCAGACAATTGCAGCAGAAAATTGCATATGCTGACTGTGCCATGCCGTCTAAGAGGGCCAATTTCCATGCTAAATGCGCAGAAACAAGGCCAAAGGGGCTGGGCCAGCAAAAAGCAGGAAATGCACCAGTCAAAGTCATGAAAAAAAACTAAGGAAGGAAAAGAAAGCAGATGAAAATTGCCTCAAATATGCCAAAGGACAAGGCAATTGAGAGATCTGCAAAGGACAGGGACATAAGGTTCTTTTTTTATTAGGAGATATAAATGTTTTTTAAACCGGACAGGAGCTGAATTAAAATATTAGGACATTTAAAATATTAGGACTAAACTACTAATATTAATATTAATATTAAGTAGGGAAATATATATCTATTATTAATTTAAATTTCAGGCAATCTTTTTGCCTTTTTTAAATATTCCAAGATATTAATGTTATTTATACAGGAGAGGAAGCTAGCTTGAATTTTTAAATTCAAAATCAATGTCTTTTAATAAGTAAATAATTAATAAATAAGAAAGCAAATATTACATATTCTTTGAGTATTAATAAAAATTTCAGACAATTATCGCTTGCCTCTTTAAAATATTCAAATTGTATTCCAATACTTCTCTTTGTGTCAAATTATTTATCAACTAAAATACCTCCTAAAAAATCGAATTCTGATCTCATAATCATTTCCTTCCATCTACAAATACCACTTTACAGTTATCCTTTCGAAACAGAGCAAACATTTAAGCCATCACAAAAAACAGGGAGTAATTCCCAATTCTTTTGCCAAAGCCGAAGGAGAAGCAATAATGGTCCACTCAAAGTAGTTCAACGTGAAGTTCCACATTTTCCACATTTTCCCTAGTTTTTCTATCATTTTATTCCCTTTATTTTTTAAACTCTGTTGCCGCCCACCCAAGTAGCAACTACTATTTTTCCTTTGCTCTTTGGTATCTTCCTCTTTTTTTCTGCTGTATTTAAAGCAAATTAAACAAAATTGCGCGCAATAAAACTTAATGGCTAATTAAATGGGATGGGCCGGGCTGGTCCACAGAACATCCTCTCGAAAGCAGGATATAAAAAAGGAGGAGGAGAAGGAAAAAAATGTGGAAAAAGGGGCGAAATTGCAACTGTGGCAAGAGCAGCTGCTTGCAATTTCATGAAGACCTTTTTGCATAATTTACAAGTGGCAAAAGTTGAGATAGATTTTTTTTCCGCCCCGAGTTGCTGCTTGTGTTTTACAATAAGTGCCATTTGCTTTAATGAAATTATCCAGCGTATGGCTTCATGTAGGAGCAAATAAAAGCGATTTAGTTTTCCAGTTTTCAAACAGTTTGTTAACTCGAAAAATTGCATTGTATAAATTGATTTAAAAAGCAATACAAAGTCACAGAAATGTGTGAAAATTTGCAACAATTTCAATGGTGGATGGGTTTTAAATAAATAAATAAATGGATTGATTTAGTCTTGTTAAATTATTTAGCAATTCAAAACATAAGTGAAACTAGTTGAACTTTAATTAACTGGAAAATATTTAAGAATAAATAGAAAACATTTTAACTTAACTTACTTGGTTAAGCGATAAATATACTTCCTTCAAAAGGGTTGCTTACCTAAAATAAAAATATTTATATAAACTTTAGTTAGTATTATTTTTATATGTAAAATATATACAAAGATATAAATTGAGTAAAGAATTAAATTTAAATAATTAAGAACAAAATTTCCATTTAAATTAGTTTTCGTATTTCGCCAGATCTTTTTGTTTTAATATACTTATATTTTAAATAAGTAAAATAAATTTTGCTATAAAGTTAATAAATTCGAATGACTTTTAAGTCTTTTGTACATCTATATAATTATTTTTTGTTATTTAAATACCTTTTAAATAAGTGAAATAAATTTTATTATCAATTTCTTAGGGGTTTCTAAAATTTTTTTAATGTTCTCCCCTTAAAATCCCTTTAACTTTGATTAATTTTGCTATCATTTCCCCCTGTAACTTTGCAAATTCTTTCAGGTAGATATTTTGTCAATCAGAGACTTAAGTCCTTCTGCCTGCTTTGCTTTGCTCCTTTCTCATTATGTCCAAATCCCACTTTGTCTGCTTAACATTCTTAAGCAGAACTTTAGCATAGTTCCTGATCCATTCACTGCCTTTTCATTTTACTTTTTCTTTCTTTTCCTTTTTTTTTTTTGTATATATAATTTTAATTAGCCCGATGTTGGTTATCTTTCGAGCTGCCTGCCTTACGCTCGACTTCTTGGAGGAACCCAAACCCAGACCCAGACCCAGACTGGAATCCCTTCCCTGCCCGGTGTCCTATCTGGCCGGGATGTCTTGGCAGTCGGGCTCAGATAAGCGCGTTAAATTTCCAAATGGACAGCCAAGTGTCGGTCCCGAGAGCTCTGTAATCTGCATAAAAAGAAAATACAAAAAAAAGCTAACAAAAAATAAAATAAAAGTGGTTAAAAAAAAAGTAAGTAAGTAAGTAAGAGAAACTGAAGAAACCTCATGGGTAATTAGTGCATTTTAAACGTCTTTCGGTATTTGGCCCCGGCCACAGGCATCCACAGAATTGTGGTGCAAATTTTCCAGGCTATTTTAAGAGTTATGGGCATAGATAAATGGATTAGTCCGGCTGGAGAGATCGGAGGAGGGCTGGCCCAGGGTACAACAATCTTGCAGAGGAAGCGGAGGAGCGGAGTTGTAAAGCGCAAAACGTGGTTCAAGTCGGACAGATCTGACTGGTAAACGCAGTCAAACGTGCGATAAATTCAGAGACCAAAGACCAGAAATAAAAGGAACAAATGTTAATTGGTTTGTGTCAATCTTGGGCTCGCTCCGCTGCCTCTGCCTCCTAACTCCAGCTCCTCCTCCTCCTGCTGGTTATTCCTTCTCCTTGGATCCTCTCTAGTAGAACATCTGAACATCGAGCTCTGGTTCGCTCTTCTTCCGCCCTGGAGAAATTCATTTTTAAATTCTCAAACAGATGAAGTTGTTTAGCCGCCGTGCCACCGCCTGGCGGTTTTCCTCCTCCTGCTGCTGTTAAAGATTTTTGCAATTTTCATTTCAATTTCTGTGGCATGACTGCGGCGAGCCGCTGAAAGCGAAATGATGTTCAGACCCATGGTCTATTAGAGACCTTAGCTCCTGCTGCATCTCCATCTTCATTGCCACTTGCATGACTGTTCTCCTACTCATACCCATACCCATACCCATACCCATCTCCAGATCCAGATACATTACTATATTGTGGGCTCTGATTAGTTTGTTCACCATCTTCACAGGCCTGACGGAAGTGCGCGTGTCGTTTTGAGTGGTAATTTTCTTTAAGGAAAATGTCACTCCAGTTGGCACTGAAAAAAGCTTCTGGAAAAAAATGACTTCACAAAACTCAAACCATTTTCG
The DNA here is from genome assembly GCA_008042675.1 of Drosophila seguyi. Lineage (NCBI taxonomy): Eukaryota > Metazoa > Arthropoda > Insecta > Diptera > Drosophilidae > Drosophila > Drosophila seguyi. The sequence goes on along the minus strand of VNJU01006988.1, from coordinate 9,823 downwards.
TTTTTAGTGTTTAAATATACTTTAAGATGTTGTATACCAGTGTTTTCATTTTAATATATATACTTCTTGGTTTTATTCATTTGGCCCCATGTAGTGATTATAAATGTGGAGTCTGTAAAAAAGAGAACAAGAAAATCTGTCTGATTGAAGGGGATATCGGATACAGTTGCTTCAGAAGAGACGCGATCAATAAATTGATAAAAATGCCACCTTTTAAAAAATATGAATTCGAGAAAGCGCCGATGAGCAACAATGTAAGCGACTGCATTCCACGTGGCATAACTATAGGTAAGGGTGCAGTATAGGTAATATATTATTCGGATATATATCTTTTAGTATACTTGCAGATCCCGGTGCCGAAATCTGCTGTGCTTGGTCACCCCTTACGGGCTGCAATTTGGTATTGGAACAGCAACATAATGGTGAATTTTGCTCTACTTGCAGAATAGAAAATAGTGCATACAAAAATCTAGACATATGTCCGTGCACATATGCAGGTATATCGGGATCCGGACAACTGATCTGGAGTGATCTGAAGATACTCATCAGTCTAATAGTAGGATTCTATATAATGCGGATTATTTACACTGAAGATTTCATCGCAATTCAAATTATTCGCCCATGAGGACGTACGAAAAAAATTCCTAGGTATTGTTATAATAACTGTAATTTGAATTACTTTTATTATCCAAAGATTGTATTAAAAACATCTTTGCAACTAAATTTCTAATCACCCAATAAAATATCGATATTGTCGATAATAAAATCCGATAAACGTCATTTCAGTTATTTGTATTTACTAAGGATTTGATCCAAAACATCTTTACAATTAAATTTTGTATAGCCGCTTATATATTTTTTCCCCAACAATGTTTAAGTGAGTTTAGGGACTGTCCTTAAGCATCAAACAATACAATATCAATACAGAATCGATATCTTTTGACATCTTTAAAATTTCATTTTTAAAAGATCACTTCATATTTTTTGCATTTGCTAATTCCATTTAATGTTCTCAACTTTGCCTTATATATATATTAAATCACAAATTTTCATAAAGAAAAGCATTTAACTTTCCATAATTTCCTGAACATTTTACCACATAAATTAACCAAAAGTGAAGGCTTCAAATAATTTGTCATGCAGCCAGACAGAGGCAGGAACACTTCCCGATTCCCCCCACTACCATCGTCAGAAACCAAAAAATGAGAGACACCAACCAAGGCACGACGGAACTGTCTTGGCCCGGCTGTACCTGCATTTGAAAAATGATCAAAAAGCGAAAATGCCGAAAACGAATCTGAGCCCAAGTCAAATAGGCAATGGGGGAGGCAGGGGCAAGGAGAGCGGCCTGGCATTGCCATTTTCGGGTCGCAAATCCCTTCAACTTTTGTTTGATGTCCCTTAACTGTGTCCCCAACCCCAGCCCAATCCCCTTCGGATCGGATCAGCAGAGGATGCGGGCTGGGCAAGGAGCGGTCTCCTTGAACTGCTCGCCTCAACTTGTTCCAAATGTCCGAAACTGTCCAAAATGTCTGTTCAAACTGTCCGGGGCGCAACTTTTATGGCCAGGCGATGGCAGCGGCGGTAGAGTTGATTGCACTCTTAGCTGAAAGGCCCAAGGAAGTGCAAACAAGAAGCGTTAGTCAGGGGCCCCGACAATTAGATACTCGCTGGGGGTCTCTGGAAAGTGTTGCCTACTCTTAGGGGTGGTTTAGAAATTTTTTATATTTTTGTAAAGAATTTTACGTTTTTTTTTATTGCATAATAGGTGATGCTAGGTCATACCCTTAATATACTCTCCCTTTACGAGGTATTAAAAAACTCTTCGTGATTCCCTACTCGGGTTGACACAAAGTTCTGCTGATACAAATGATGATGGCACTGGGGCTGCCTCTGAGCCGGAAAGATGAGTAATTAACACCCACAAGGATAGTGGTGAGTAGTGGAGCCACTGGCAACCACTTGACACTAAGCCAGCCCCCGGTGGCACAAGTGTGTGGGTGTGGGAGGTGTGAAAAGGTTTCTTGGACTGCCTAGCAGCCATTTACATGCTACTTTGTTGCCCCCGCGGCCTAAGAGATGCTAGCCCTTAAAATGCTTAAAAAATAAAAGGAAATTCTTGTAAAATTTATAAAAAACATTCAGGGTTCTTAGGAAACTGCTAAAGATACAAATTTAAGGACTACTGAAAAGGATTAACATAAAAAATTTCAAGAAATTTGCCTTTGTTATTTTATAAAATATTATACTCTAAAATAAATTGCATTTAAATTTCTATTAAATTTCCCAGCGATAGTTTCCCAAAATTGGTGCACGCTGTCATCCTTAACTCGACCAAGTCAAGTGTCTGTGTGGAACCGAACCGCAGAACGCCGCTCTCCTCACGGCCCCCGTCAAGTGTGTGGTCTTGGGTCCCTTGGATCTGGAGCCTGGTGGTTGCCTGCTGCCTGGAGTCTGAAGTCTGGAGAGCTGGGATCTGGGCTCTGGGATGCACTGCAGTGCGACAGTCGCTGATACGCACACTTCACATTGAATTTCCATTTGCTGTTGGCCGAACAAAGTGGCCGGACGACTCCAACTCAGTCTCAAACTCCAACTCCAGCTACTTGGAGCTATTGCTACGTTTGGTTTCCATCGATTTTCTAGGCACTTTGATTGTTTTATTGTTGCATTAAGTGCTCGAGGGTTCCGTCTTGTCCATTGCCGACCAGCCAACCACAAAAATGCAATTGACACTTTGGTGTGAAGTGCTTAGCCCGGCTCGTTGCTGCGGGCCTTTTGCCTTCTGCCTGATTTCTGTTTAATAGATACATTTGCATCTGGCGGATGCCCAGTCCTGCCCAGGGCCATTATGATGGGGACTGTAGCGTTTTTCTAGCTGGTTGCTAGCCTTCGCTTGAGTGGAAAATTGTTTTTCGGTTAATTTCCCCCCACCAGCGAGAGACAGAGAGAGGGGAGTGTTTACCAGATGTCTGGCATGCTGTGGGCTCTGGTAAACTTGGTTGGAATAATCTCAAAAAAGGTCGAAATCGTTTGGTGGAGAGCTTCTTAAAAGGGGTTTATTTTCAGGGGAAATATTTTATTATAGTTTATATTATAGTTTACTTTGAGTTTTCCAAAGTATTCTGCATTAAACTTTAAACTTTTCTGCATTTAACCCTTTCCAATTCTGCCTTGAATTTCCCTCAGTTTTGCCAGAGTCCCACTTAACCCAGTTGATTTCAACCAACCGTCGTCCATATGGAAGATTCGCAAATCGCTGTCCACAGCTGGGTTGAAGCACTCATGCACAATGACAGCAGCAGCGAAAGAAAAGGGGAAAGGGGATGGTTGCCAGTCCCACAAGCCAGTGACTGCTGCTCCACATATCGGCACTGTTGTATTAATACACTCCCGGCCATAACTGTCGATGTCAATAGGTTGCAGGTCGCTCACTTGATGCTGCTTTACCCTTACCCTTAACCCCCCTTTGACTGGTTCCCTGGTGTCCTGCGAAATGCCATTACAGGATGCGACAACAACAGCAAGCGGCGTCGAGTAAATATCGTTTGCAATCGAAACCATTGAAGCCAAATGCCTCCCGGCAAGGCACACTTAAACAAAACTTAAATTGAAATAAAAAATATGTAATTCTAATTTTTGAAAATTTCTTAATTTCATTAGGAATTATAATAATATATTTTTTTATTTCAATTTAAGTTTTTTTAAATTAATTTCCAGACTTCTGAATAAATATAAAGATTATTCCAAAGAACTAATCAAATCACCAGCTTTTATCACAATTTAATAAGTGTCCAAAAGTATGCAATTCAGTTTTTAGTTATTGGTGTTTTCAAATTACTTTCCTATATTTTCTTTAATATTTTAATTCATTGAGCAGAGTTTTGTTGCCTAAAGTGTGGCTCCTTAATCTAATATTTTTCTCTCAGTGAAATCGCAGTTATGACACCGTCACCCTGTTTTGAGTTGAGTACATTGCATATTGCCTCGCTGTCCTTTTCAACGCTGCGGTTTAAGCCGATTTTGCCGATTTTCCGTTTGCATAACGCAACCAAGAAGTCCCAAAAAAAAAAGGAAGAGAGAAACTGCGACTCTTTTTGGAAACATGCAGGAAGATTTCGCGCCGATTCATGAATAATTCCAACCGCGAATTATTTTTCAATATTAACGCTCAGGACCCAGGACAACCACAGAACTGAGTTTCAATTATTTCCCTTTTCGAAAATGCTTGGTAATTGGGTGAGAAGAGCAGGAGGCGCGAATTTTGTATTGTTTTGCGGTTCCCCGATGATGAGTCAGTTCTTTTTTTAGGTGGCTTAAGAGCAAGATAATCTCTAAAAATCAAACAACAAACGTAATATAAAAGATAACATCAAAATACAAATATTTCCAACACGCAAAATGCTTAAAAAAACTAAAAATAATACAAAATAAAAAGTTTTCTAAGTGAAATACAACCAATACAAAAAAAAAAGAAAATAATTTTAAATATAAAAATATTATATCTCCCTTTCAATTTCCCCCCCCACACTTTGCCTCATTGCCCAGCACATTAACACCTTTCCCATGCCTGAAAAACTTGAACCTCCTCCGTTTTTTGCGTCAACTTTGCTCACAACTTAAATTAACCAAATTTAACGCATCGCAAATTTTTAGCACTTCTTCCACAACCTACTCCTTTTTTACTTCTTTTTTTTTGTTTTTGTTTTGCGTTTTCCGCAGTCATCGTGGGCTTGGAGGGGCACTCGTGGGTTAAATAGTAGGAGGCGCGGAAAGCTGGCAAAGGCGAAAAAGGCGCAAGCCAAGCTGAAAATTGCTTAATCCTGCTGACAAGACAGACTAGCACTAAAAAGGGGAATTAAATGTCCGGCGGATGGGGGGCGAGAGACCGGGAACATGCCGGAAGGGCTAAGGGATCCCCCTAGCCACGACCATCTTTATGGATGTTTTTGAGAAAGGCCGCCGGAACCGAATGAAGTGCACTCTAAGAAAAGTTGAGTACTTCTTTACAATTAAGTAAGTTTATTAAAAATTTTATTATTTATTTATTACATTTTGGATAGGCATTAAGGTCGCTGCCATATAGTATGAATATCCACGGAGTAATCCCAAAATGTATCTTCTAAATAATTATGTACAATGTCCTTGGACTTTAAGCTACTAGCTACAGAAACGATATAACTCAATGCTGTAACTCCTAAAATTTTCTTCAATAAATCTTTCCAGAGAGATATATCCTTCTGAGAATTCTATATGGAACGAAGTGGCGTAAATGCCGTTAATTAAATATGAGGATAGATTTGGAGAATTCTGTCAGAAAATTCTTTGAAAATAAATTCCCGAGAGAAGTATTCTCCCCTTGAGCAAAGAATACGGAATTTCGAATTGTATATTCTAAAATTCAAAAACCTGAATCTCTGGCTTACCACTTTCTAAAGTGAGTAAGATCATTCCTGCAACAAATAAAATTCCATACATAAACCTAAGCCCGGCAAGATAATAGTCGAAGTAATTGTGTAAAATTAATAAAATTACCATCCTTTAAATAGTTTTATTATCTGGCAACTATAAAATATAGTTAGTATGTATTTAAATTAAAAAAAAAAAGATATATATATAATTAAACAAATTCTAAATATCTGTATATAAAATACCACAGACAAAGCTTTTTCTTAAATAATTTTCAACCTTTGGGAACCCTTTTTAAAAGGCTGACTGGAAATATCTGCTGACAGTGGGCGTTGCTGCGCATAATTATGCAAGCAGGAAAGAGGGAATAAGGCAATAAAGCCATGAATCATCAACTGCAGGCGGCGACTGGACCTTCAGCAGGTTCCGCTCCTTTGGCCTAAGCCCTAGCCCACCCGATATAGTCCTGTGGACGGGCTGAGAAAATGTTGACGGATCGTAACATTGGTTATTTGTGGCCTTGAGCAGCAAATGCGGTAATTGAGTTTCGTGTTTTATGAGCCTGGCCTCGCTAGCTTTATTATCCCGTCGAAAGAGCGCCTTTCTTGGCCCGCGAATAGAAATGTTTTGTGCTTAAAAGATTCGCACTGATCGTATAATTAGAATGATGAAGCGGCGGCGAAGGCGGCTGCAGTCCTTAAAAAACCTTTAGCAAAGCCCTGTTTAATTGAATAGCTTCGAGGATTCTAGGATAGTGCTGGGCCGTAAATCACACCATTATAGGATGTGTCTGAATAGGGCTCTTAAAGGGGCTTTATTGTCGTCCCTATTTATTAGGGCTGAGAAACCGGCCCAGAGCTCTTGTATCCCCCAGCAATACTATTTATTGAATATTAAGTGTAAGCTATAAATGAAGAGCCATTGCGTTAATATACTTCTTATATGCCCAACTTCTCCCCAAGAAAACCATGCAAATTACTCTCCATGTCCACGACTCCACGACCATGGACCCCACCCCATAAAGGTAATTATTAACAATTCGCACCATGACCAGTTCTCGTCATCATGACTTCATGGCCATTGTCTTATCGGCTTGGAAAAATCACATGAGCGCGAACACATCATAAATGTCAAGCTGGCGAGAATTATGACACATGCAGGGCAAGAAGGGAGAACGAACCGTCGGCGAAGACCAGGAGGCGCTGGTCTTTGCCAAGTCTAGGTTTTCCAGCATCGAGCTTATAAAGTCGTTGGGAACAGCTAGGAGGTTCCGGGATAGGGATCGGTATCGGGAACGGGGTCGCACCATATCTGAACTCGAGATTTCGTGGTCCGTGACCATTTGGAAATGTGATAATTGCGAGCAGACCCGGGCTGCACAGCAAGCTGTCAGGGTAAACACTGTGCGAAAATGTTTTTAATAAGTACTTGCTGAAGTAGGGAGTGAAAAATAAAGTATAAATTATATAAATTAATATTTTACATATTTGCTAAAAAATGCAATTTACATTCTTAATCATTTTATTTATATTGAAAATAATTTTCGAAGGGAACTGAATGTTCCAAGGAGAAACTCCTTATTATTTTGTATTTAATTATTAACTATTTCTAACATCTAGATGTAAGATATGACTAGGATTTTGTTTATTTATGTGTATTTCAAATAGCACTAGGATGTTTAAAACTCTTTAAAATGTGTCTAAAAGTATGCCATCGTATTTTTAGTTACCCAATTCAATACCAAATTCTGTGGCATATTTTAAGACATATTTTTTAACGATTTTAAAACCCGAAGTCCGTTTTGCAGCCTTTTTAATGTGGTTAAGCAAAAATGTTCATAATCAAGGAAATGTATATTTGTCAATTACAATTTCTATCAAACAATTAAACAAAAAAATAACACAAAATATTTATACCCTCTACAAAATACCTAAAAGTATGCAATGATACTTTGTGTTACAATATTCAGTGCTTATAGTTTTTTTTAGAATACAATAAATAATTTAAGACACATTCTTAAAGGTTTTAAAAATATCATGTGATATTATTATATTTCTGTCAATTCATTTTCTTTCAATAAATCCACTAAAAAATAAATTAGATTTCCTTACTCATTTATTTCTATATATTTCTATTGTCTCTTTTTGTGATTGCTTACTCATCGGATCAATAATCCCACTTTGAAGCACATTATTCCCCATTTTATTCGCAATTTTTCGAGTGCCCCCAGCCAGGGAGCTGTAATGAGGCTCGGAGGTGACTTGGCCTGGGTTTCGCTGGGTTCTCTACTATATATGTACTGCTTCTGTACGAAACATTGCCAGCTTTCTGACATCAAAGTGCAGCTGGGCTTGGCCTGCAAGTTCTGTTTATTTTTTATTTTTGGGGCTGGGCCTCCGCCTCTGCCTTTGCCTCTTATCTGCGGCAGCTACTGTTGCACATTTCGCATTTAATGTGACAATGTCCCGGACTGTATCGGACTGTTAATTTCCAAAGCTCCCAGCAAGTTCACACTCTTAATTGGATTTGAAAGTGCCAGTTGACACCTTTCCTGGTGCCCGCCTCCTGATCTCACCTGACAGCTGATTAGGCCCGGCTCCTGCGAACGGGGTTAAACCTATAAAGGCGGCCAAGAGTGACGCTTCTCTCTAGATCCGCTAATGAGCTGGTCGAGCTCAAAAGATAATGCCTGGGAACCAAGATCAGGAAATGAGAGGACCCAGAAGATGCTAAGGCAAACGTTGTGGGTCACAGGTGAGTTCTAGCTATTTTATTCTTGCATTTTGTTGCTTTAAACTAAGCATTTGTTTATTTAAAATATTTGTTCTTGAACAAGATATTATATTTGTTAAAGATACCTATAGCATTTTAATTGCAAAATTTCTGGTTAGTTATTCAATGTAACAAAAACCCTTTTGCAAAACCACAAAACACCAAAAAGCTGCCACCACAAAATGCTGCTAAATATCTAATGGCTATGATTGCATTTAAATGGCATTTAATTTGACAGTTGATGGAAATGGCAGCTACTATATAGCCTAATGATGCTGATGCTTTATAAATGCAAAAATATAACAACAATAAATAATGATGGACAGCTGAGAGAGTTGCAAAAGCCTGAAGATGAGTGACGGCCCTAAAGTTCCCTTTTCTTTTGGAAATATAAGTCAGGCCGTAACCTTTTTCCTATCTGACATCAGAGATTTATATAATATATACAAAAAATCCACACAAGTAACCGGGTCAACATTGATTCTGCACTTTAAGAGCCCTGCCAATGGAAAAGCAAACAAAGGCTGCCTTCCCTCAACTGAAAATCAAAGCAAATAAGACCCGAAAATAGGGAATGATAAATCCTTTAGCAGGATGGAAATCGAATCGAATGAATGAACACAATACGGCTGGCAGAACTTCTATAGAAACATCAGTTTGCACTGGATTCGATTTCGATTTGGATTTGGTTTTGGATTTTCCATAGCCGCGAACACTTTTCTCATTGTTCAAACAGAGTGCTGCAGCAGCCATGGCAAAAAAAGAAACAATTGAAAAGCCGCAAAATCGCACAACAATAAAATTAGCAACAAAATCTAATCAAAGGACCCCGAGGCGCCAATGACAACCAGCAATAGCAACAGCAACCAGGCAGGACAGCATGTAATTACACAAGGAAAACTCAACGGGAAACGGAAAAACAACAGTAACAACAAAACATGAAGCGAAACAAAACGAAACCAACTGCAGCGAAATTGAAAATTAATTTCAAATTAATTTCGAATTCACACAAAGGCGATAAATTTTGCAAACACACACAGCCGAGGTTTAAATTGAAATGGGGAAAATCTCAGGGGTTTCCCCGGGTGTTTGACCTGTAAATGTCGAAAGTGCTTGTATAGTCAACTAAACACAAGAAAAACAGCTGGAGAACTATTGGGAAAATGGGAATATACTAACAAATAAATGCTCTATTATAGAATATTTTTATTTGACTATTTATTTTAAAAAATATTGATCAGAAATATGAAAAAAAAGCTATAAAAAAGGTATATCTTTCAAAATATTTAAGTACAATCTTAACTTTAATAAATCCCTACAAAATGAAAGCTATATCTGTTTTTTGTTTATTTCTATTTATTTATGTTTATTTATATAATTTACAAAACATATCCAAAACAAAAAAACAAATTTTTGTGGGGCTATAAAAAATATTTAAATATTTGTTAAACATTCACAAACGCACAAAACGTTTTTAAAACAAAATTAACAGTTAAGCCTTCTCAAAATATTGAAATATTTGTATTCCATTCCAAAACAGCAGAAATAAATTTATTTATAAATTAATTTATAGCTCAAAACAATATACATTTATTTCCCCTATGAACTTGGCCTGAGAAAATCCCCCAAGCCCACTTCCTGT